>JBAGKK010388070.1:0-18445 GCA_037177015.1 Euceroptres primus
TTCTCATGTCAGTTTTCAGTTCCGTTTTTACTAGTTTTTAATAAATAATCGCGATCGGTCGGTTTTCGTAAGTAATTTCGGGTGTGAGGTTTGTTTGTGAAGCGACGGGAGTGCGGTTTTGTGGTGCAAGAAACCTGTTTGAGCGTTCTGTGGAAAATCCACACGTGACTGTGCGGTAGTGTTAGTGTGTAGATGTGCCGGCTAAGGATCTTTTTCCATCAAGGATTCTCCGCCTTTTCCCTGGGATTTGCTGTGCTAAAGGAGTCAAGCGCCCTTAGGAAATCTACAAGGTATCATCTAAACCCGACGGTAACGCAATAAAAATATAATAAATGTACATCATTAAGGAAGCCAATAATAATATTTCGTTATACAGATAATTTGGGGGGGGGGCTATTATTTAAAAACAGAACCCTTAAATATTCTCAAAGTAGGTCCTGCAAAGCAGAATGGCGAGTACGCTTCCCCATGATGGTTTATGGGCACAAATGTCTCACTGCAAGTTTCTTCAAACTGAAAGTACCCTCAATACTTTTTGTCGGAGAATCCATAAAAACGTAGTTACTGGCCCGGTGTCATTTTACAATTAACTATTAGTAAACAATAGTATATTTTTCAACTTTTTTTTCTTCCTAAGCCATCATAAGACTATACTGAGTGTGAAAACCAAGTTTTAAAAGATTTTAACAATATTTGGTCAAGGTAAGACGATTTATATTTTAAAAACTTATTGATTTTAGAGGTAAAAATTTTTCAGTTTTTCATTTTTCCTATTAAGTATAATTATGGGACAAAAAAACTGTATAGGAAAAAAGTCCCATTTCCTCATTATCTACAAGCCCGTGCTTTGAAAAAATTATTTTGGCGACTTTGAAAATTTGAATTCTCTGAGACGATCGGACAATTATTATGCGGCTGTTCGAGGGTCGAGCGAGTTATTGCACGCGGTCCCTCAATTAAGAGTTGAAACGGTACCTGAAGGAACTACTGGTTTCATTCAACTCATTGATATTTATTGTATCCGTTTGTGGAAAGATTTCATTCGACAATTTTCGGACATTGTTCTTCTCTATGACGAAAATATAAATCTTCAAGTTTTAGACACAATATTGAAACTGCAATCACTAACTCACAATCAGTTTTCTTCTCCACGATTTACTGAAATGATTAGATATCCCTGGCATAAAAGTGGATACATAGATACGAGACCTGAATCATTTATAACGCCTTCAGCTTACTGCCCTAATGACCGATCCACATAACGCTGATGCCATATTTGTGGTGAAATAGCGATATTTACATGTTCATGGTGTAAAAAATCATTCTGTTTTAAACACTTTTTTACAATTTAACATTATTGTAAACATTATGAACCATAGCAATATCACAAAACACGTGGAATCTGATTCATGTATAGAACGTCGCTTTTATATGTAAAATGTATTGCATCCCAGAAGGAAAAAACGTGTTTTAACATGTTTTAAGATGTTATTATTACCGTGTGATAGAGCATCAGAAACGCAACATTTTTCCCATTGACTAATAATAATTATAATCGTGTAAAACCCCTAGGGCTACCGTGGGGCGAATTAGATACAAATAAACTAAATAGTATGAACATAGATTCCTGTGATCAAAATAGTGATTCATAGTAGGTTCTTTTGGCAGATGCTTCAAATAATGCCCCATATCCTATATTTATGTTTATAAATTAATTTTATTTTTGGTCTTTCCGAGTTGTTATTCTCAATTATTTTTCGGCGATACGTTCTTTTGCTATACGGTGCATTATTTTTCAACTTCCCTAACCTCAAGAATCGATCGGGCTCAAAGTTGTATAAAGTGCAGTCCTATTGGATGCTAATATAGGGAAAAAAATTTTATGGTTGGGACACATATTTGCCGATATGGAGAAAGTGTAATTTTTGAGTTTTGTACTGATACTATCTATTTTGATGGTTTAGAACTGTTAATATCAATAAAATCAATTTATTCTCTCTACAATTTCGATAAGGTATTTGACCTTCAAAAATCAAAATAAAAATAATTTTAAATTTTTTTCGAATTTAGGGTATGTATTTCTTTTTTTTTCAAAGGAAAGCTTAGGTTGTTGTCTTCAAACACCTTTAGGTCAAAAAATGGGGAAATTGTTATTTATTCTTGAAAATAAGCGTTGTGTAAGTTTTTTGCGAATATTATTTTCTTCGATCACTTATGACTCATTGAATTTCAATTAAAAAATGTTCTCACTAAAGCTTCGATAAGATTTGTCATGCCCTTTTTACTAATCATAAGCAGTTTTCAAAAAAATAAATGTTAGACCTTTAAAAATAAAGGTTAATGCAATTATTTCTTCAACAAATGCTTTGACCATCCTATTGAGGGTCAAACAACAGAATTTTCAGCTTAACTTCTTTCCCGCCAGCCAAGTGTAACCCTACCAGAAATCTAGACGATTTCTAGACGATATCGTCTAGGAACACATCATCTAGAATAAACCCCTTGCTAGACGATTGCTAGACTCAAAAGAGTCTCATAAAGAATAGCTTTATCAGGGTGATTTATGGCAGTTAGACCTTTCGTTTCCATGAAGGATCGTCATAAAACCCTAAGGGGCCTAAACTAATTATTTATATTATTTATTCACATAAAAATTATACTTAACTTTTAGGTCTTCACCTCTTTATATTTGTTCCTTATTATTTATATTTATACAGTAAATTCCTTTGACGGAAATTCTAAAAATGATAACCGTTTGTAGCTATCTCTTACCGTTTACGAGATACTTGACACTTATTCTAATTTTGAACTTTTTAAAACAAATTTTAGATGCTTATAATCGTGAAAATCCATAGGATCTGAATTTTCAAACATCAATTGTCTAATTACAAAATTGCAAAAAATTTTTTTTTTCAATTTTAATCCTCTTTACCCGGCTCACTGATTTATTGCAGAGTTCGTGAAAATGGTCCTCGCCTGGGACTCGGTCAGGACTACGGCTGTCATAAATCAGTGACTAGGAATAGGGGATCAAAATCTGAAACTAAAAATTTTTGCAGTTTTGGAATTAGCAAATTGATAGTTAAAAATTCATAATCTACGTATTTTTAAGATTACAAATATCTAAAATTTTCCTTCAAAAGTTAAAAATTTCAATATTTTAATTGTGGTGTTATAATTCAAAAATATAATTAATAATAAATATAAATAAGTAAATATTTAAATTTATAAACAATGTTTAATTAATAATTATATTAATTTCTCAAGTAAATAATGAATTAATATTTAGAATTAATACGTTTAAATTAGTTAATTGAATAAATTTAAAAAATATTTTTAAAATAAATAATATTAATGTTAAGTATCTAATAACCAACGACACTCGACTCAAAATTAAAAAGAAAAATTGGAAGGGACCTTAAGCTTAACAGAGCTCTTTTATGGCCGAAAATAAAACGAGCGACCACATTAGTCGCACATTAGTATGCAATAGAGAGTAATAAATCTGTTGGTCGACAATATACCTGGCTGCAGCGATAAAACTGACTAGACGCCCGCTAGATGAACTCTAGATGAACCCTAGACGAGGCGACCGCCATAAAATTGACCTAGACGTTCGCTAGAGGAGCAAAGTCTAGAAAGTATCTAAAAATCGTCTAGATTTCCGGCAGGGAAGCTTCTCTCAACTTTCCCACCATTTCTCCAATAAATAACAGTTATTTTCGTTCTACTTCGGACTCAAAGAAGTATATTTTCAAAACGTTTAGGTTCCGGCGCGAGGCCAAATTTGACCTAATTTACCAGATTTCCTTTTCTAATACTGCACTTGTAATTGCTAATTGTAATCCACATGTAAGTTTGATACGTATGAATGTTAGGGTGTAGAGTAAAATACTAATGTCAAAAAACGAAAATACCTGAGGTGCCATTTTTCCCTTTTTACCTTAAAAAGTAAAGTGTGAAATATCATTACGATCAAAATTTTTTTGATGTTCCACATAGCCAAAATATGTAAATCCTACAAAAATACGTTTTTTGTCGATTTACTCCGCAAATATCGGTAGTTTCAAAAAATTATAAAATGTATGTTGTTAAGGATAAAAAATATGCCTGTTACGTTTAAAGAGTTTTTCGATCCAAACAATACTTCTTGAGAAAAAGTGAAGACATAAGAATGACAACTAGATAAAGACCACTTTTATGAAATCCTGCTTTTCACGGTTTGTCAGGTTGGATGTGTATACCTGGAGCACCGGTCAACTAAAATAATTATTTTCCTAATTTATTTCAATTTTTTAATTCATTTCACAGGTCAGGCGTATTGTGCCTTGACGACCTCTCAATTCAACTAATCATTTCAAAATTCAATCTAGAATCACTTAATTTTTTTAACTTGTTTTGGAGGTTAGGTCTCTCTGCCGAATCTCTCGGATCATCAGGTGTCACACTTTATCCTTTTTAATTAGAAAACTGACTCGTTTCCTTATTTTCAGGTACCTTTTTCGAGAACCTGACAGCTTTAGGCTCTCACCTGAAGCTGATTCGTACAGGAAGTTCACAGCTGCCAAATGTCAGCAGGCGGTGTCACCGCCACCTCCTGAGATCTCGTCTCGTCGCAGCGGGCTGCTGCTAGTGGCCCGTGGTATTCAAGAGCGTAGGTGAGGGGTCACAACATCGATCTCCTTCGATCTACAACTCACCGGTGTGTGAACTGTCAGTAGCAGTAGCAGTAACAGCAGCAGACGACAGGCTTCATTCTGCTTTAGTAGGGTGCGATTTTATCATTCCGTGGTATTTGTACCGACCAGGAGTCTTTATATTTTTCTGTTTTACCATGTGCAGAATGGGTATTGTTTACCAAAAACAAACGCAAGCCTTTGGCGCTGCTAAGAGCTTAGGATTATCGCTCAACGACTTAATTCTAGTTTGGAGCCTGGCTGCGTCAACTTGCCTTTTTCTCCAAAAGTGAAAAATCTTAATTTTTATCGTTCGACGATGCACTCTTGTGTCCGAATTTGTGCAGGTAACTAAGCTCTCTCTTGGTGGTAAATTTGCTCGTTAAATTTGTTAATCTGTCACGCTCTTCCAGAGGAGATTGCATTTGCAATCTCACTCTCTTTTATTCGTGAGTCGTTCGGTCGTAACCGCGTGTTCTTAATATTGTTCAGCTAATTTTCAGTCAGTGTAGTTTAGTTATAAAGTTTAAGGTTTGACCGAAAATAACCAATCCGTTTGTCTCTGGTGTGATCTGTCACGACCAGAGCTTCATTCTTACATGGGCGTGGCCTTGACGCCACGTTCCGAATTTCAAATTCTCTAGTTTTCTTTTGTGCAATTTTTGGCGGTGTATTCCACGCTTTTGATTAATTATGTTTATAATATATCATTGTTCTCAATTAACTGGCTCAATCACTCAACGTCGCTCCTTATCCCTCACTCTCCTCGGTCTGGGTCTGACCGAGGCCTTAATTCAATTTAAATTAATGTAGAATTGGTATTGTTCTCTTTAAATTATTTAAATAGAGATCCAGGTATTTTTGGCAACACCAAAAATACATGGCGCTCGACTTGTTTTACCTTAACTTAAAATCAATTTCAAATTAGTAATAAAATCAAATTTATTCATACTAAAATCAATTAGGCTCCAAAAATTACATGTGATGCAAAATTCCCGACACAATACATATTATGAATTCGTAAAAACAAGCATCCCTTTCGCCCAGAAAAATGCATTTTAAAATTATCAACATAATAACTCAGCAAAGACCATTTGGTTTTTCCTTTGCAAACACAGAAAATTTTTTTTGTATGTTTGCAAGTTTTTGAAGCATTGCAAATACTGTAAACACACATAATTTTTTTCGAATTTTATATTTTGTAGTCTGTAAGTCAATTTAATTTTTGGTATTTACTGAGTTGTCATGCTCATACTATCATAAACTGTTATGTGCCAATATGGATATTTTTCGATATTTTGGTAAACAAGGAATAAATGTGGGTCATTCTAAAGGTTTTTTTTTTTAAATCGGGAGCACGATCATTTCAGTCATGTAGCTGGCGATTTTTCCTAATGGCAGGTGCTTAAAAACCGCCAAAAACGAAGTATTAAATTTTTTGAATCAAACTTTCCAAAAAATTTTTTTTGAAATTTTAGTTTCTCGTAAATTTTGCTTTTTTTCAAACCTGCATAAAAATGTAATTCATAACCGATGTTAAAGTTTAATGCCTGAATTTATTCGTTTCAGAAACTAGTTTTAAGAAAAATATTTACCTTACACACATTTACAAAAATACAAGCTAGGGCCGTTTTAAAAATTGTCTATAAATTCAGTAAATTTCACCAAAATTCAGAGAGCGGTTTTCAAGATACAGGGATCCGGATTTTCAACGATTCACCCGGACCGCTAATTTTCAATGGTACATAACTCCTGATATAGTTGTTCAATTCCACTTTTTTATGGGGGTTTTGGAAAGGTATTTTAACGAGGTTCTCAATAAAAAATTATATCATTTTATGATAAAAGATTTATTTCACCTCGATTTTTCATTTTAAAAAACATTTTTGAGCTTTTCTCATGAAGCCGCACTTTTTATTTTCTTTACAGTAGGCAAAAGCTTGATTTTTTCTTTTTAAAAACAACCCAAAACGAAAATGGGATGGAAAGTATTGGTTGAGTTGGTGAAGGTCATAAGAGCGCGGGTGCCCCACGCCAACTAGCTGTAGCGCTACCATGCGTGCTGTAAGTGTCTCAGTGGTTCTAATACTTGATAAAAATAATCTTTCTGTTTACGTATAATAAACATTTTATTTTATTCTCACGTTTTGATAGTTGGAGAATGATTTAGATATCTTTTATATGAAATTTTCAAAACGGTTTCATAGTCGGAAAACGATAGTTAATGATAAAATGATAAACGATTCTAGTGAATGTTTCTCCTCTGCTATTACATTTCGAGGTGTTTTTGGTGAGAGTCTCCTTAACTCTCACATTTTGGGGTGCTTTTTGATGTAAGTCGTTTTGCCTTTTACATTATGGGGTTCTTTTGGGTGTGAATCCCCTTGCCCGTCACAGTGATACTTAAAAAAGTTATTTTCTAATTGGATTTCACGTTTTCTTTGTTTTTCTCTTCGCGATCTTTCTCTTCGGGAAAATAGGTGAAGATGTCGAATACTTCTTCAAAATCAGAGTCGATTCCGGAGAAGGTACAAAAGAATGATATTTTTGTGTACCCGGCATAGTCTTTGCAGATACGAATCGAGTTTTAAGGTTTTCAGCAGTGGCGCATGATTTTCTTTAGAGATGAAAAGGACTACCATTTCAGGCATGTTTTTCTGAGGCCATTGCTTGTGACAGGCAAGGAGACTCACATCAAAACGTACCCCAAAATGATAAAGGCAAGGAGACTCACTTAAACAAATACCCCAAAATGTGCGCAGCAAGGGGACTCACATCAAAAAGCACCTCGAAATGAAAGGAAAAAATCATCCACCAGAATCGTTTATCATTTTATTATTAACTATCGTTTTCCTACAATGAAACCGTTTTGAAAATTTCATTTAGAAAATATCTAAATCGTTCTCCAACTATCAAAAAGTGAGAATAAAATACAATGTTCGTTACGCGTAAACAGAAAAGTCATTTTTATCAAGTATTTGATACACTGAGACACTAAAGCACACCTGGTAGCGAAACGGCTAGTCGGCGCATTTTAGGATGCTTTTGAAGAGAAAAAATGAAGCTTTTTTCTGGCTTATTTAAAAAATCAAAAATGCCGCATCTTGAGAAAAACTCAAAAATGTTGAAAATCCGAGCCCCTGTATCTTGACAACCCATTGTACTAGGTGCATCCTCTTTGCAAAATTTAAAGAGGTCCACTAGCACAACAATCTGATGGAGTTTCAATGACATAGGCGACAACAAAATTTTAGACGGGTACACTTGGCAAATTTCACCCCATATATCGTCTCTGGATACGTAATTTATTACATTCTTATTAATTATTCTTTATTCTATTTTCTTATAAAATGATCGTGTGAGCGAGAGAAAAAGAGCAAGAGAGCGCAACCGCATCTTATACTAAGTGACCTCCGTTTCCCTTTTACTCATGTTAGCCTCTACTTTCCTTCCTTCCCTTTCATTCTCTTTTCCCAATCCCCCTCATTCTTGCTCCTTAATTCCTCTAGCTTTCTCTAATTCCTTCATCCATTCTTCTCCCAACCTTCTTTCCCTAAAATTCTCTTCACATTCTCTTGTCAACATCCTCTCCCTTCACCACCTCTGATACAATTCACCCATACATGCTCCCATATTTCCTCTCCCTATTCACGCACTCTACATTCTCCGTCTCCCCCCTTTCCCAGTACGTCCCTTTCCTTTCTTCATTCCCTAGTCTAAATCTATCTATTTTTGTCCATCTCTTCTCCTCCCAATCCTTTTCCAGATATCTTGGAAATCCTTCCTTTTAATCCTCTTATACCACTTATTATATCACGATTCCATTATCATCTTCCATCTTTCTTTTACCTGCCCTTCTCTATCTCTTTTTTCCTGTTCTTCATAAACTATTTTCCCCCTTTCTCCTTCAACTTTCTCTCCCCTCCAGTCTACACCTCGATCTTTATAAAGTTCCCTTTTTTCTTCTTCTCATTTCGTCAACTTTATTGATCTCCTTCCTCTTTCTTTTATCTCCGTCCTTCATTTTATTGCTAACTTCCCAGATTTTCTCTTCCTTAATTTGTCATCAAATCTCCAAGTCCTCTTTCCCGTCCTCGTTCCTAATTTATCTCTTTGTCTCTCTTCTCTTACCATGAATCCTGGCGTCCTCCAATCTACCCCTAGTATCCATCTAATATACCTCTCATTCATCTTCTCTACCTCAACTCTTTGCTTCCAACCCTATATCTTCGCCCCATAAATTAACACCGGCCATGTCAGCATATCAAACAACCTCATTCTCCTTTTCGAATCTTTTTTAAATCTCGTTTTCCCTATTCCTCATATCCGTTTCATTACCCCTGCTGATTTTCTAATCCTTTCCTTTATGTGAGCCCTATGTTCTCCATTTGCTTGTAATATAAAAACCTAAGTATTTAAATTTTTTTACTTTCTTTATCTTTTCATCTTTCCATCTTCGTACTCATTCTTCTTTTCTTCCACCCCCTTTTCTGAACCTCATTATTTTGGTTTTTTCCACATTTAGTCTCAATTTCTTCTTATCCAAGTACTTTTCTAAACCCGTAATCAAGCCTACCATTTCTTATTGATCTTCTGCCAACAACACTATATCGTCCGGGTACGCCAGTGCATATATTTTTTCCACTTCAACGGGCAACTTTGCCTTATAGCTCTTGAAGTCAAAAGCTTTCTCCTACATGCTCTATCACCCTCACTCTACCTTTTGTCTCTCTAAATATTTCTGATACCCTTGTTATTGAACCTTTTCTTATACTCTTTTTCTCAATAAATTTTTCTATCTCTTTTCTATCCAATGAGTCAAATGCTGCCTTCAAATCTACAAACATCGCTGTTATTCCCCCTTTGTCTCTTTCAATCCTTTTATTTACAATATTATCTATCACCCCCATTCATTTCTTAAACGCCGTCTGATTCGGTAGAGTTATCTTTTTTACCTCTACTTCTCTATTCAATCTCTCCAATAATACTATTACATATGTCTTATACAATGTAGGCATTAACGTCACTCCCTTATAACCTTTAACATCCTCCTCATTTCCTTTTTTCATTATCGGTACCACTATCCCTTCTTTCCAGATCTCTGGCCATCTCTCTTCTCTCCATACTCTATTACACATAATCCAAACCCACTCTTGTAATTCTTTTCGTCCATATTTCCAAACTTCATTTGGAATGTCATCTAAACCTACTGCATTTCCATCTCTCATTAATCCTGTCGCTTTCGTTATTTCTTCCTTTGTGATCTCCTCTTCTTAATTCATTTCTCTTCCCTCTCTTTCTCCTTTTCTTATTCTATGTTCTACTCCTCCTACCAATTTTATAAAATATTTTTCCCATTCCTCCATCTCAATCTCTTGATTTACTTTCTTTCGCTTTTTGCTCTCTATTTAATAACTTCCAAACCTCTTCCTCTATACTAGCCTTCCCAAACCCCTCTTATTTCTTCTGCACCTTTTACCTTACCTTTCATTATTCTCATCTCCTCGATTACATTTCTCTCTCCCATTTTCATGTTCTTCATCTTTTCCTTAAAATTTGCTCTTCCTTCTACTAACCAATCACCTTTCCCTGTACTGTTACTTTCATTTCTTTATTCACTTTTCTTTTCTTTTCTTCCCCCCTCTAATGTCATTATGGAAAGTGACAGGAAATGGTCCAAGTCTACATATTGCCCTACTTCCATTTTGCTTACCTTTTCCCTTACTTCATCATCTAGAATCACATAATTGATTACCGTTTCGTTCGATCACCGTCCCGAGTATGTATATCCCCCTTCCTCATCTTCTTTTACATTTCCGTCTGCTATAAACTATTCCATCTCTTTCAAACTCTTCAGTAATCTCATTTCCTCTCCGTTTAGTATCTTACATTATGATTTTCATCCTCCGCAGTCCGCTTCTTCTCCTCATTCTTTCCCTCCTTTTTCTCCTGTTCTTGCATTAAAATGTCCCCCTATTATTAATTTAATCCCTTCTTGATGTCCCTCTATTAATTCCCTTATCTACTCTCTTTTCTCCCTCTTATCTCCATTTATAATACACCCCTCCTGCTTTCCACCTTTCTTCTCCTATCTTCACCTCATCTCTTATTAATCTCTCAATTTCCTCCTTTAAACTATCCTCATCTTTCTTAGGTATTAAATTCTTTTTTACCCCCATCACCATTTCTGTCATCGCCCTGCCCTTCTTGTTCTTCCTTTTTGCGCTTTATACCTTCCACTTGTATCCCTTTGGTAATCTTCCTCTTACTCTTTCCCATCCTCTTTCATCTATCCAAGTCTCTATGATTGCCACTACCTCCCATTGTCCCAAGTTCCTCATGAATTCCTTATCTTTTCTTTCTAAATCAGCTACATTCCAGTAACAGATCTTCTAATCTTCCCTTCCTGTATTTTTTTCTTTTTTTCTCTTTTCCTCCTTTCTACCTTTCCTTTCCCTCTCATTCCCTTGATTCCACACGTTCTGTCCTCTCCCCTTCCTCCCTTTCTCACCCCTTTACTAATTCTCCTTTTACTTCATTCCAACTCCACCATATACCTTTATAACGGTTTTCTTTTAGCCAGGGTTATAACATGAATTTTTAAATGTCCGACTTCAAAAAAAAGTTTCTCAAATCAATAATTAGAATTATTTTAATTTAGAGTTCCTGGACTTTGAACTTATTCTGAGAATATTTTTATTTGTAAATTAAAAAGCTGTAGCTTCGAGTGCAGTTCGTTATAAATCTATCTAACAAATATTTGCTCTTTAAGCCAATTTAATCTTTCCTTATCACGATATCCTGAGGACAATTACTGACCTTGCTCTCAGTCGTGTATGATCTTCGGTTCACTTGAACTCAACGTACTTCAATTTACTTTTCACCTATTAATTTCTCTGGGTTCCATAAATCTTTTAGATTGTGTGAACTAAATTTGATTTTGGTTGTGGGTAACACTGAAGCGAGAATGATTACAAATAACACTTTAATATTTTTCTAGTTTGACTTACGTTCTGAGAATTTTTGAAGCGATTCGATAATTTAAAATATTTCTCAGAAGAGCTTCTCTTATAGTTAAAAGTCTGGGAATAATTAATAAAGCAATTCAACGTTAGATTCACGGCCTAAGCAGACTTTTCTGTATCCGAAGCTAACTCCTTAACATGATCAACACTGCTACGGTATATGTTGTCAAATATTTTCTATACTGAATTCTGCGGATTGAGAAAATATTAGCAGACGAAGTGCTATATCTGGGCTCCACTTATTTCCTCAATTCCAACCGGATTTCTATCCTGGCCAGCAAATTAACTAAACAATTCTTCGAAATCTTTTTAATCTTGCAGTGAATTTTTTTCTCCCTTTATGTTTACCTCAGCTGTGTTTTACTTATAATCCTCATAAACAACCAATGCTTAAGGTTAGCTGCTGCCTCGTAATCAATTCGGAGTGCACTCAAAATTAGTTTCTATGATGATGATTCAGCTTGCTTTCACTCATTCAGAATTTTTTTTAAAGATCGTTTTTCTTAACTGTTCATCCAAATGAGCTCCCACCAAGTGGGTTTAAAATTCTGAATACACTCATCGTTAGATGGAGGGCCACGAGATGGAGGGCCACCTTCATGGTCGTTCACGCTTCACTAGTTCTGTTCCCCGCCCCTGAGCGTCCCGCGACGGCGCCATCGCTCGGGCAGTCAGGGCCGCCAGATGTTGTTTACATCATGACTCTCTGCGCATTTACTTTTGTACGTTCAGAGATTATCGAGGACCGTCTACCCCCGAGCCCAGCCCTTTATTTAACGATGAGTGTAAACTTAAAAGCCGTTCTGCTATTCTGTTTGCGATCGAAAGTATCAAACAGTGGAATTTTGTCTACAATGAATTTCAATTGACTTGAAAATTGTGGTTCGCGATTTTCAAATAAAATTCAAAGTACTAATGCTCTGATATTTGACGACTCCTAAGTCCCTCACTTTGCCTAACAGGAGTACCGGAAAACGTAAGTTTTATAAAGTTCTCAAAAATTGAGAGCAGCGGGAGTTAGGTGCCCCTTCTCGCGCCAAATTCCATGAGCTTTTAGATTACTTTTCTTAATAGAAATAACGCGTCTCACCTCGCAGGGAGGTTCGAAACGTAAGAGAGCGAGACCTAGTAGCAGGTCCCCTTTATAGATTGGGCATCTGGCCTCTCTACCACCGGTCTCCGACACTTCTGATTCGTACGGCCTTCGACCTGCTGTCCCAATCAAGTGGGGTTTTCTCCTAGCCTTCGTTAGCTTGTACGTGCGCTTTTTTCTCTTGCATGCAAATCTTTGGCGCCTTTTCTCGCCCCCTAATTCTATTGGTCCGGCATATTGATTTTTTGGCACTATTTTCTCCCGTCGAGTATTCTTTCTCTCGCGTATTGTGTTCTTGTTTTCGATCAGAATGTTCTCGAGCCTTCTCGTTTCTCAGTATCGTATCCTCTATTCCTATCTCCCTTATCTTCAGGTTGTATAAGGTATTCTTTCTATTGCTTTCTCGTTTATTTTTATAATTATTAATAGTTAATTATTGAGGGTCATTAAGACCGTCTCAATCTTCTATCTGAAATCGTCTGTACTTAAACCAAGTTCTATTTCCGTTCCTTTATTCCTCTTCTGCTATTTCCTTTAGTCTATACTGCACTTTCCTTTTTTCCCATGTTAAACCATCCTCTATTCTCTCTAATCTCCCTTCTAAAGCTTTTTTCTTACACATTACTTCCTTCTTATTTTCTATATTCTTTAGTTTCACGAATGCTATTTCCCCTCTTCCTTTCCTATACTTATCATCTCGTCTATTTCTAACCTCGCTTTTATCATCTCCAATACACTTTCCACTTCTGTTCTCAATCCCTTCTACTACTAGACCTTTTATTACTATTATTTATTTATTATTTATTACTATTATTTCTCCTTCTTTCCTTTCCATTCTTCTCTTTATTCTTCTCATTCTTTCCTTGTCTGCATTTCCCATCCCCCTTCCTTCTCTCGATTCTCGCTTTCAACCATCTCTACTTTACGCTCCAATTCTTCTACTCTTTTATCTTTTTCTTCTTGTTCTACCATTCTTTGTTCCAAATCCTTCATCCTTTTATCTAATTTTTCCCCTATTTCATTCCATTTACTGATTTCTATTCTTATATCTGTCATTTCACACCTTATTTCCTGTCCTAATTCCTGCCCCCTTCTTCCTGCTTTTTCTCGGCCTTTTTCAGCACCTCTATCATCATTTTACGCAATTCCATTAAATTTCCTACTTCACTCGAATCCTTCTCTACCCTTTTATCTTCTACTTCCTCGATACTATCTCCTTCGTCTCCCAAATATTCCTTATCCCTTATTCGTGGCGGTGTTCTGAACATTTTCAAACATTTTAGGTTCGACTTTTCTTTTTTCCTTATCTTCACTACTTCCCCTTTCACTTCTTTTCCTTTTAACGAACCCTTCTATCGAACCTAAACTTTTTGCCCTTAATCTTTCTATTTCTATCGTTTTCCTATACTTTCGCTCTCTCCGTTATCTATTAAAATCAATTTAAAACTTCCCGCCTACCTTCATCCCTAATTACTCCAGCCACCTGTCGCTCTATCTTAGCACTCACGTAGGCCCCCCTCCGCCTCTGACGTGGCCGCTGCTTGACTATATGCCACCTGGTCTCCTAACCCTACTTTTTCCTAATTTTCTTTTCTACTTCCTTCTTTTAATCCATTTCCCCTTACCTTAATTCTCATTTCTATAATTAATCACCTCACTTTTATACACACTTTAACCTTTTTCATACTTCTATCATTCACTTAACCACTTTTTATTAACGAAAACTCCGCACTTACAAATTATCTGTGCATGCTTTCTACATCGGGAACGGAAGCCTAATTAGATATATTATACTTTATTAAAATTTCATGGAAATAATTCTAGTGCAGCCTTTGTTTTTCTCTGATATAAATATCTGTAAGGCTAAAAAGGCTATTTTTTATCAAATTTTCCATTTTCACATCGACTTAACAGCTATAGTCCTAACTTTACATGTGAATATTATAAGTAAATTTATACCTTCAACCTTGTGTAAAAAAAAGCCTTAAAGGCTTTTCTGTGTATTTTAATTGTTGCATGGTTAATTTCGAATTATTTTTAGGTAATGTTGCTCTATCAAATTCGGACAATTGCAAAAAACGTCGCACTATTGACAAGAACCGACAAGGCCGAATTAAAAAAATGGTAATTTTTTAGATATATTTGTTTATTTATAAAAAAATGAAGACCTGTTTCCAAAATTGGCCGCGACAATTCTTTCTAAAATTTTATTACCTTTTTTTTAACCGAAATAATATTCAAATCAGTAAATATTTGTAGGCTAAATCGTATTTTGAACCAAAAAGTGTACTTTTTTCCTACTGTGGAACGGCAGAGAGCAGCAGCTCTTAAAGAATAATCGCCCGCGTAAATTTAAAAATGATCAAAAACATGATGTCGTCGATAAAGTAGAGTTCTCCGAAAGTCGCTCTTTTGACTAGTCTGTTGTAACGTTAGACTTTAATTTGCCCAACTACATTGTTCTTCTTCATTTCCACTCTGGAAGCTAGAATTCAACCATATTGCTGTCATTCAATTCTCGACCATCTAAGTCATTGGCATAGAAATAAAATGAAAATTACTAAAATTTAAAAATTACGCAAAATCAAAATGAAAAGTAAAATTAAATAGGAAATTCCGTTGTATGATGCCTGCTAAATGGGCAAGGGTGATATATATACACTCATCGGTGGATCGAGAGCCAGGCTCGGGGGTAGGCGGTCCTCGATTCGAGCGAGCAGTCTTAAGTCAACATTCAGGACCGCGTATAGAGTCTCTGAACGTACAAAAGTAAATTCACAGAGAGTCGTGATGTAAACAACGTCTAGCGGCCCTGACTGCCCGAGCGATGGCGCCGTCGCGGGACGCTCAGGGGCGGGGGACAGAATCAGTGAAGCGTGAACGACCACAAAAGTGGCCCTCGATACAAGGGCTCTCGATCCACCGATGAGTGTATATATATATTCGTTCGTAATCAGGAAGCAATAAGAGCTTGCAACGCGTGCCACTTCCAGTGACACTCATTGCCCAAATTATTATTCAACCGTGTATTACAATAGTTATTAATAAGGAAAAATCCGCTGCCAAGGAGTTACTAGTTTGGGTACTTCCATGTTGCGTTGGGGTGAATTTTAATTGTGTTCATTTCATGAACATTGTACTTCCTCATAAAGGCTTTTTTTAAAACAATTAATAAATAATAAGTAAATTGATTCGTCTCGTCAAAGGGAATAAATTTGGTTGTTATATTATTTCTATATTTCCAAAATTGAAAAACTTTTTCTGATGTAAACGTAAAAATTTTTTTTACTTCATCCATTATAAATATAGTTAGTCATAAAAAGTTTTAAAATAGGTCCATCGATTCATCTGCTCAAAAGGAATAAATTTGTTGCGTATAATATTACTATATTTCCAAAATTGAGAAACTCTCTCTGATACAAGCGTAAAAATAATTTTCTTTATATATATTTTAAATATGCTTGGCCATAAAAGGGTTTACGATAGGTCAATCGATTCGTCTCGTCAAAAAGAATGAATGGTTGTTATAATATTACCATATTCCCAAAATAAAAAAAATTTTACTTATAAACGCAAAAATTCGAAATTCAAAAAAATTTAAATAAGGAAATTTTTTGTTTGAAGATCATTACAAGCATTGTATTGAATTTTATCAACTAAATACCACCCCATATTTAAACAAAAATGTATTGAAAGTCTTTTATTACTTAAAAAACAGTTATAAAAATTATTGGAAATTTCGAATGTTTCAAATTTACTTTTTTTTATATTATATCAAGATATCTGAAACGATTTTTGAGAAAAATATAAAATCAAAAAAGAAATATGTTTCCTCTTATCTGATCCGGCTCAAAACTGGAAAAATTTTGGACATTATATGGGACTATAATTTCTCCAAATTTCGCGACTCTAGCTCAACTTATTTGCGAGATATAATTAAAAAAGCATTGTACATACACATACTCACTCACTCACCTACTCACTCACTCTCACTCTCTCACACACACACACACACGCACGCACGCGCACTTACATACGGACATATTTTAAAAACCTAATTTTCGGGTGCCTGGGGTCGAATTAGGTTGAGAAATGTCAACAAATGAGATTCAAAAATTTGCATCCTTATAAAGCTTCCTTTATGAGGAAGCAATATCTAATCTTGTTAATTACGAACGTGACAAAAATATTTTAGAATATTTGATAATAATCGAATTAGTTGTGAAAATTGGAAATCAATTTTTTATTGTAGCTATTTCCTGATGACAGTTACAACAATGAAAAAAACAGTGCATCCCTCACTTCAAAATTACAATAATTTGTGAACTTCAGGGAGTTTACTAAATTTTGCCCACGGAATTCTCGGACAATTCCCGCATTTCTCCCGCTTATAAATATAAGGTCCCTCTTACGATAGGAGCATACATCCAATGCATAGTGAGTTGCGACATGCGTAATTTGCTTGATTGCAATATTACAATTTATTTTAAAAATATATTTTTTAATTTTTTAATAATTTTTAAGAATTTCAATTTTAAGTAAGAAAAAAGTAGCGCAAGTTGAGTTGCAAAGAATGCGTAAAAAATGAATTATTATAAGGTTTTTAATGTTTTTAACATTTATTTGAAACGCTTATAAATGCAATGCACGAATCCGACAGATATACAATAAGTACTGTGTGGAATCTTATTCAGTTTCATTTACTCCTTTTAATCTACATCTTTTTTAACAGTCTTATTGTGAATAATATGTTTCGAGGCAAATATAGCTTATCACAGTACTTAATCCGTATAAAGGACAATTCCATATTTAGTACGACTTAAGATTGAATTCGTCTTGAGCTTTAGATTAAAGTATTATAATAAATATTTCAGATACTAAAAAGTAATTATATGTGTAATAGAATGAGATTGATACTAGGGCGTTAAATAAATCAGGAGTGCAACAATTAAAAGTGTCAGGGCTCTCTTTTATTGAATTAACTGGAAAATGATTTGAGAAATATAAAATTAGAAATTAAAAGTGATACGGAAGCTACGACGATCGGCAACGCACTAGTCTCTCGTATGTTATCTGATTAGATCCCCACTCTTACATTATTCGACAAAGCCCGACGAGAGTCCCTGTTCACATAAATACAATATACTTATAATTAACCAAATTCCTTACAGTTCGGCCTTTCCTGACAATTTCTCCGTCCTCGGAGTTGAAGTCAAATTTATGTGCAAAAAATAGGGCAATAAACATTTTCGTGAAATTTAAATACAATAAATATAAGTCAATAAAATTTTGCATGAAATAATGGTACAATAAATATAGGTCAATACAATTTTAAATGCGATATAAATACAATAAATATAGGTTAATAACATTTTGCATGCCATGTAAATACAATTAAAAACCATTTTTAATCCTTTTTTTTTTTAAATCAAGCAATATTAAAATTTACATTCTAGACTTTTGATATCCACATTCGCATATTTCTAGGTTCCCAAACACCCTCGTATTTTCGCTGCGTAACCTGAAATCCGTCAATATCGGCGATCACATATCTTTGATTTCGAAGGACCTTAATGACAACATAAGGCCCTTTAAATCGCGGAATAAGCTTCGGAGAGACGCCTTTCGTTGAATCAAAATTTCGTACCATC
>JBAGKK010388181.1:0-18444 GCA_037177015.1 Euceroptres primus
TGAAAAACAAAGCAAAAAATTCAAATACCCATAACTTCGTAGAAAATTTTTTTTCACAAATCGCAAAAATACGTATCATGGAATATTTTCTTTAGTTATGATTTCTTTAAATGAAATGGAATTTTTTATATATGATTTTGGATTAGGAAGGGCACTCGAGATAATTTTGTTAAAAGTTTTTGCCATAAAATAAGTAGGGGTGTTCATACAAGAAACAACAGATCTGAGAGGGTAGTTGTTTTTATAAATTTTGGGTAAACAGTACAATCTAGCAATATTAGTGTTATCAGTTATTATATATTTTCTTTTAATGTTACTACCTAGGAAGCCTTTTACTCTCCAATCGTCAAGTAATTTAAAGATATGTTTTTGTAATTGTTTTAAAGGGCTATCATTAATTCTTTCATAAGTTTTATTATCGTTAAGCATTACTGTTATTTTATCCTTGTATTCTTGACTACTCATGACTACTGTTGTATTCCCTTTATCCGCATGCGTTATTAACAAATTTTTGTTATTTTTTATGAATTCTTTTGTATCTTTTATGTTTTTTGCTAAGACTATTTCAGTATTTTTCTTGGAGTTTTTATATAATTTGAAGCTATTGATAGAATCTTATGTCTAAAATTTTCTGGTGAAAGAAGAGGAATTTTAGGAATTTAGGGATTTTTTCAATATTAGCTTCAATATTTGGAGCACATCTTTCATTATTTGATTATCAATTATAATTATTCCAAGAGTAACCATGTGTTTTCTCCTGCTCTTTCCCCATTTTTCTAACAGATAACAAAGCATACTAGCAAAATAACAGATCTGAATAAGTGCTCTTAAGACCACAACTGATAGAAATGGCAGGAGTTTGTTTTCCAGATGGTTTAATTTGCGCGAAAGCAAACAGATGAGTTGATACCATGAGGGAGAATAGACCTCCTTCTCACATACACACAGTTACACATTGAACAAATCCAACCCTTTTCAGATTATACGATGGTAACGAGATGAAGATGGGATTCACGAGATTTCGATCGTTGCGGTTCGACTCGCTCGTGCCAGACACAAGAGCACCTATCCTATACGGATATGCGATCAGGACCTGGAAAATTCACCAGATGGAATCGGCGTGGAACGTTACACATTCTGGGCGGACGCATTGTGTTGATCCTAATCCGATTACACGACCCATTGAAGTCAGAAGTGCGATCTTTTAAAAGGGGCTAGCTTAATGCGCTTGTTAAATGTTGGACAGAAAAGAGAGAAAGAGATGGAATGAGAAAGTTTGAATGTGAGAGAAAGAGGGAGAAAAAGAGAGAGATCAATATTTTCCGCGGAGAGAGCAGACGATACTACTGCAAACGACCCCTCTACTGCCATAAAGGGTGGCAGATAATCTGGCAGGAAACTCGTTACCCTCACTGCCATATCCGTAGTATTATCCGAGTCTCTAATTTGTACTACGGATTTGAAAAGAATGTCCCGGCTGCCGATTACCCTGTATCTTCTAGCATCAACTTATGTTGCGAATTTTTGTCAAGCGGATTCTGTGCCATGTTGGAACATATTTCAAAAAGCCCTCGGTTCAGTGGCAAATTTACTGTGAAATTTGATAACTTTCTTTATTAATTATTGATTTCTTTATAATAACCGTTAATAGTCTAGATTTAGTACTATTTATTTCTGTGGCATTCACTGAAAAAAATAGTTAGTTGGTCTAACTACTTTGGTTTGTAACATATGTCTGTACTATTTTATTAGTGGGACAAGTATTTTATTCGTACGCGCAAAAATTTGGTTTGTGTCTAGACTTAAGAAAAATTGATTTGGTTTTAAGTAAAATTTGTCTCAATTTAGACCCCATTCTGAAATTCGGAAAACGTGGTATTAAATTAAGACAAAATTTTACTGAATTTAATCCAATCCATTTTAAGGTGTAACAATTTTTGGTATTCTTTTTTACTTTGTGGCCCAACAACCTATTTTTTTCAATGTTGTACCGCATGATCCTCCTTTAGTTTGAGTTATTTTTTTAATATGCCTTCCTTTTCTTTATTTTTATCCATACACAATAAATTCAGAATATTAAAGCGTTGCAGATAAATTAACTATTGACCGAATCCATTTCAAATCATGCAGGCCGGGGAGTGGTATGTTCAGGATTGGATTGCTAATGAAATATATTTTTGTACGTGGAAAATAAGAAGACACGTATTTTTCTAAACTAAGGGGGTATTCTAGTGTGATGGGCACTTTTTCACATGATTTTGTCGCAATTTACAAAAAAAAATTGTTTGGACGACTAAGAACCATTCTTATTGAAAAATGAATTTTCTAAAAAGTACCGAAGTTTGGGGCTTAATGACTCTGTTTAAAAGAGCATTGATTATATGTTTATCATTACATGGGGTGACTCTTTGAGATATGTAAACTCCCATAGTCAAATGAAATTTAAAAAATTGAAAAGCAATGATTTCGAAATTTTTTGTACTGTATTGGCACACATTTGAACTATGATACACATTTTTTAAAATAAAAATATTCAAAATGGTGGACGCTGCACTCGCTCAAAAATGAGGCCTCAAAAAAAAATTTCCCGGACGGTGAGGATGATTCCGGTTCTCCAGGTAATTTGAAAGCAAAAAATCAAAGAGATTCTTAAAACGTATACTTGCGGCTATTGTAGGCAATAGAATGACATAAAATAAAAATTTTCAAAATGACGGACTTTTGAAAACAAATTTTTTTAATTTTTTTTTTAATGAACGGGCCATAACTATGTTAAAAATTAATATTTAAATCCAATTCTACTACGGATGATACGCACATGTTTTCTAAACACATGTGTAAAGCGACGACCCAATTGAATAATTCGTTTTTAAGATATCGTGCTCACTGACCTTTTTTTAGGCCGAAAAAATAATACAAAAAATAAAAAAATTTCATTGTCAGCCTTTCATTAAAAAGTTGTTCTTGTTCTTTTTCCATATACCATAGAATTTTTTGTCAGTTACAGGGTTTCATTGAAAACTACAATATTATTTTTGTCCGTGAAATAGTACTTATTTCAAAGTCCGAAAAAAAATTGGGAAACTCTTTTCACTCGTATAAACGAGATAAAAAAATATAAAATCTGACGAAACCACAAAAGTCTGCCAGTATAGAAAAAATTTTAAATATTTTTTTATAAATCTATCGCGATTCTAAATTTAAAATAATTTAGGTATAAGTTTATTCAAAGAAATACAAATAAAGCTTTAAGTATTCTTCTTTTACGATATTTATTTAATAATTTATTGAATAAATCTATTAATTTATTAATTCATTATTTATTAATTTATTAATAAATTTATTAATATTTAATTTAAAATAATTTAAGTATAAATTTATTGAAAGATATAAAATTAAAGCTTTAATTATCCTTCTTTTACGATATTTATTTAATAATTTTAATTCATCCTCTATTTTTAATGCAGTAATGGTCACCTATTTTAATTCAATCTGGTCACTTATGTTTTAATGTCGTAGGATATTAATGACTTTAAATTATACATATAATAATCTTGATTGGTTTCCGTTCGTAGTGTAAAGTTACTTCAGAAACTGAAATTGCTGTCATGTTGTCGTTTTTCAATGATAAATTAAATTAGTTTACCTGATTTTAAAACTAAATAGGTACATCTGTTCAATTTTGAATATTTGCAAATGTTGATAGTTAGTAATTGCATAAACCTTGCCATTTTTTAATGTTTCAGATATTAAGGTTTTTCTTATTACAGTTTATACAGTTTTTTGAACTCTTTCAAAATCTCCCCAAAAAATTTAAAAATAATAAAAGGCATTAAAATTATTTCGATTTTTTGAAACAAATTAAAAAAATTTTTTCTCAAGAACCCTACTTTTTACCCCTGACATTTTTGGGAATTATAGATACTAATATAGTCTACTAGCATAAGTTTCCCATCTGGTATTTTTCTTTTTTTAGGGAGAAAAAAATTAATTTCGATTTTTTTTCAAAATCTTTGCATTTTCGGAATTTTTGAGATCTTAAGGTTTTTCTTATTCCAGTTTGTCAAGTTTTTTTCACTCTTTCAAAACAGATAAGAAAAAGCAAGAAAAAGTAAAAAAATGGTCAAGCTATTTTGATTTTTTGAAAAATTAAAACAAGAAATTTTTTCAAAATCTTTCTTTGTACTTTTCCATAATCTGGACATTTTAATCTGACCTCTGAAAAACACTTTTCGCAGCCATGATAATTGTCTAAAACATTAAAAACTCTAAAGTGAAACATCTACTACCCAATATTACAACTAGAATTATATTCGACTTTTGACAGGATTATTTCAATGGTTAAGTCGAAACGTAAATAAATACTCTAAGGTAAAAAAAATATCACAGGAATCGACGTTGTTTTCCTGCGAAAAAAAGACTCAGTCTGCCTTGAATATACATATATTACCTATCACTCCTGAAAATTTCAGCAAAAAAAATAGCTGTTTTGATAAAATTTCGTGTTTTAATTTTTCAAAAAATCAAATGGGCTGGATAAAATTTAAAAAATTAAAAAGCTTTACCATTTTTTATTCTTTCTTGGGTTTTCCCATCGGTTTCGAAAGAGTGAAGAAAACTTGACAAACTGGAACAAGAAAAACCTTAAAATCTCAAAAATTGCAAAAATGTCAAGGATTTGAAAAAAAATTCTAAATTAATTTTTTTCTCACGAAAAACAAAAAAATACTAAATTTAAAATTTATGGTAAGTAGACTATGTTAGTACCTATTATTCCTAAAAATTTCAGAGAAAGAAAAAGGTGGGGTTTTTGAGAAAACTTTTTTTTCTTCAAAAAATTGAAATAACTTTACCATTTTTTATTATTTTTAACTTTTTTATGGATTTTGAAAGAGTGCAAAAAACTGTATAAACTGAAATAAGAAAAACCTTAATGTCTCAAAAATTGCAAAAATGGCGAGATTTTTAAAGTAAAATTTCCAAAAAACTCATTTTATCCTTACAATTTTAAAATATTCGTCAAAAATGTAAAAATATCGCTATATTAATTTTAAAAAATTTATGTTTCCTCATTTTCCCACGTACAAAAACATATTTCATTGGCAAGCCAATCCTGAACATGTCACATGCCGGCCTGCATGATTTGAAATGGATTCGGTCTATCTCAGATATAATTAACGATAAAAAAAAAGAAAATACTGGAGAAAAATATTCATTTGTTTTTCAATAAAACTGTTGCAGTTTTTTAGTTTGATCTCCATATACAAAAGTGAGTATTTGTGCACATTTATTGTATATTTAATATCATATTAATTTTACTTGAGATAGGAACAGTTAAACTTCTGTTTGCTCCAGTTCTGCTTAAAACTTACACTTTAATTATTCTTACTTATTTCCCTCATAAACTTTTCCAGAAAGCACTTAGGAACTTCTGGACGTTCCATTAATACTTTTAACATCAAAGATGATAAAACTCGTGGCAATAAACTTTCTAAAGATGTTATCTTAAGTAATAAAGTAGGTAAGTGTCGTGGAGTAACTTTTTTAAATGTTTAATATAGATTTATTTATATAATGTAGACTATTTTGAGGAAATATTCGATATATTTATATTTATTCAAATATTCAATAATATTTATAATTTATTTTAAAAGAAATTATAGTGATTCATTTTAGAATTTTAAACGTATAAGTTTTGGAAATGAAATAGTGATTTGAATGCTACTGAACCGAGAATGTCTTCTGTCTCAAATGACAATTATATTTTTGTAACTGTTATTAGTGGGTACAGGATTTGCGTAGTCGATTGGTCGCGGTTGGAAGGACGCGAGTGACAGGGACGGAAGCACTTAAATAAAGGGACCCTTCGAGGTACATGGACAACAAAATAGATGGGCAACAGGATCTTGAATTATGTGAGCCAATGCAGAACTAACGCAATTATTGCTTTTAGAGTATTGGCTCCATTTGCGTATTAAAATTTAATTTGGATTCTTATGCGCCTGCGGCTCCGATTAAATGAGATTTAATCTACCTAAGAGGTTTGAAGAGCTGCGAAAACGGTTCCAGCCACTCATCCCTTCACACCCTTGAATTTATTTTATCTTTTCAACTTTTTCAATTGTATAAAGTTTTTCTAAAACAGGATGGCTGTTTTCACCGACAAAAAAATTCCCGGTCATCGAAAATTTTTTCCCGGTCATTAAATAATCGTTTTCATTGAATAACAGTTTATATTAAATGGGTTTTAAAAGTTTTAAAATCTTTTTTATTTAATATTCTGCACATACAAACAAGAATTTCTTTTTAATTTAAGATCAGAATAGTTTATATTATTAAAGAAGTAAAAATGCAGGTTTTTGAACTAAGCCCTAGTGATTAATGATTATTAAAAAATGTTCGCCCTTTTAGAGCGAACATTTTTATGTTTCTAAAAGTAACATTAGGCTATTTTGTATAATGAAATGTCATTGTGAGTTAAATGAGAGCATAGGTTTTAAATCTATGTAATATAAATATTTTAAGTTCAACTAATCGTTTTGCACAAATAAGGCGGGAATTTCAAAATTCATAATATAATATATAAGCAAATCACCTTATGTAACACATTTTTGGAAAACTAAAATCGTTTTTCATTAAAAATTAAAAAAAATTTCCGGTCATTTCCCGGTTTCCAGTTTTCCAGGTCACCAAAAATTCTTGGTCATTTCCAAGTTTCCTGGTCCAGCGGCCGTGTAAAAAGAAATTTTTCTAAAAGTCGAATCTATAATTCAATTTGTATCCAAGATTTCCTTGAATCCTACTTTGTTCTTAAATGATGTTGAAAAAAGTGTATCTAAGAAAGGTCAAAATTTTAAAAATGATGTAATCCTTCTATTGATTCCTGAACTATTGGATTGTAATACATAAAAATGTAAAGAAGTGAATGAATTTGTTTTATCTTATATTTAGGAAGTTTTGTCTAATATTTATAAATGGATGATTTTATTGGACAAGCTTCGACTCATGAAGGGGAAACGATATTTGAAAACTTAATTCAAGTAATCGCAAAAAATCAATGGCGTATTTTTATGGTTACGTTGTCCGAAGAACCGAAGAAGCCGAAGCCGAAGAAGAGTTCCAGAAATTTTGGCAGGAATAGTCTCAAAATCTGGAACACCTCCAAGGAGGATCTGGGTTAGCGCCGGGAAATCGTGTCTCCGACACAATTTTCGACTTGACAAATTATCTTTGCACCAATTCGCGAATCGATAAAAATTCCTAAAGCAGACCGACCTATGACAAAGGAAAACAGACAAAAAGGTGAGACAAAACAAGACAGACAAACAAGTGTCTGAAAAATACCCTCTGTTCAATTTAAATAATATTTTTGTCATAACAAAAATTAAATTGAATATTTCTTGAATGAAAAATATAAAATAAAAATGTTATGAAATGTAATTATTCTTCGCATGATATTATATAAATTCATTATTTCATGTAATCATTCTTCGCATATTATATAAATTCATTATTTCACCGAGAATAATAATGAGATAAGCAAAAAATATGTCTGATATATTTCTCTGAAATATTTTGACGTTGAAAGTCTCGAAGCTTCGAAGATTATATGGACGTGACATGAATCTGAGGCAGGGATTGATTTTCTTTGAATTAATAATCTTCGTGTATTCACAGGGTATTTTTATTTCAGATGGCTTTTTATTATTCATGAAAATCTGTCTCAGGTAATGAGGTATTATTATACGAATTATTATGGTAAGTAACGAAAGAAATATCGAAAAAGCTTCTATAAAAATAATGCTTGGCTGCAGTGGAGCCAAAATAAACTGATAAGGAATTATAATCCTTCGACCGAGCAAAAATAATAAAAAGGGGAATTTCTCTATTATCTATTATTTGATTTAAAATTGTCTATTATTTGAACTACAAATTGACCAATTCTTATTGAAATTAAATAAAAAGTGTCAATCAATAAATACATCCACTAGTGCATAGATAAAATCAGAAATAAGTTACTAAAGATTCCTTTTCAATCGGTCCTGATATGGCATTTAATTTGGTAGTTTCGCTCGACGTTTGTGCAACGTCCGTTATCTTTTTACTCATTTTACAAATATATAGTTATGCCAAGTGTATCAAAAGATGTAAAATTCTAGATGAAAGTCCCGCAGTCTTTACGCCAGAGAAATGTAGCGTGAAGGAAAAATATAGTGCCATAAGGTGTGGCACTGTCCATGGTGTGTAAGGCACTTAAGCTAAAGTACGAGTTTTGTAGCAGCCCCAGTTATTTATTACATTTACTTAGGACTGATACGTGTAATTCGATGTAGCGTTATAATTCCCTTCTTGTATGGCAATACGGTTCCGCATTGTTTAACGGGGTGCAGCTTTCGGCCGGATGGAATCATACGGAGAGACTAACTTGTGCTCCGGAAGGGTAAATTTGACAGATGCACCATTAATATCGATCAAAAACACCCCCATCCAAACGACAACTGTTATTAGCAGACCAGACTCATCCGTTTAAAAAATTAAAATACAGCCACAAAATGCTGAAAGCCAGACGAAAGAGAATCATCAGCGGATATCTTTTTTGCGATAAGTCTTCGCCAACGACTCGCGGTGGTCCGCTTTTTGTTGAAAAATGGAGTATCGAATGAGCCAAACAAAATTTTCTGGTCGAAAATATCGCTTGTTTCGCGAAACAAAGTTTTTTTATGAGAAATTTAATTATATGGGAGCTGGGCTTCGAGTTGTAGTCTGGATTCATTTAATGTAATATATTTTTCGCATATTCTACCTGCAATTCCACATAATTTCATTCTCGGAATTTAATTATACTTCACTGATCATACAGTTTTTTCCCCTGCAAGGAATTCAATTGCGCCTGCAGTATAACCAATAGCGAAAAACTTAATTTTAAAGGACACAAGGTACTAAAAACTTTAAGAAGAAGAATAGTAGTATGTTGATATTAAACGCAATGAAGTGTAACGTCCATGAGGAATTATGACGCGAAATTAGGATTCTATATGAAAAAATTTATCGAAAGGAATAGATTCTCAGAAAATGTGGGTCGATGTTTTCGAAGCAATGAGAGAAGTCAGATTTCAGCGTTGCTACAAAATTCCAATTTCAAAATTCCCTGACTTTTTCCAGACCAATTTTTCATTTTCCCTGACCGTTATCTGCTGTTATAATTATAATTATGTAATATTATAATTTTTTAATATTATGATTATTAAATAATTATAATTGTTAAATTATAGTTATAACGGTTGTTATAATTATAATTTGTTGAATTAAAAAAATCCTCTGTCTCTTTCCAGGTTTTCCCTGACTTTCCAGAATTCCCTGACCTATAACAATCCTGGATTTGCGAAATAACAAAGAGAGTTGAAGACATTTTGTCCAATTGATCAGATTCGATTTTACTCTTGATGAAAATTTTAACATTTAATTTGGTAGTCTTGCCCGACGTTTGTGCAACTTCCGATAACTGTTTCCGCGTTAAGTGCCAATTTTGCAGAGCTTATACAGATTAACGGAAGATAATTTATTTACAAAGATAATTTAGTATAAGATAACTTATACAGATAAACGGAAAATAATTATAATGCTTCAAAGCTTTTTGAAGCATCATAATATTGGGAATTTAAAAATTTAATTTAATTATTTGTGGATTGCCTCCATTAAATGAGAAATAATAATAAAAAATTAATAATCTTAAAATAAGAAACGGAAGTTTAAAAGACTAAAAAATATTTGCCAAGTTCCAGAAATTATAAAAATACAAATCCGGTTGTCAAAAATTATAGAAAAATCACATAGCGCTTATCGTGAATCAACAGCAATCTATTTAACAATAAATGGCTGTTGATAAAATGCACAAATGACACAAATGCAACAGAAATCAAGATGAAAGTGCGTTGGAGGTACAGTTTGGCCATTTCGAGCAATATTTACACGACTTGTGCAATTCGATTTGTGCTCGAATTCAGATTCCGTTTTTCAATTCGAGTTTTGTATACGCACTCTATAAATAACAAGTGGCACAATACTAGTACCGAAAAAAGGACAATTTGGTAATTTGGATCAATGTTTATATGACTTGTGTAATTCGATTTGCGCTCGAGTTCGGATTGCGTTTTTCAACTCAAGTTTTTCACGCACTATAAATAGCAATTGTTGCAATATAACTAGTACCAGACGCAGAGGATATATTGTATTTCTTCTATTTTAGGTTCAATTAATTTTATTACAACAACTCTAAATATTCGATTACCAATAATATCTATAGATAAAATTTCTTTATTCGTTTGATCAATTTTTTTAACAACTATTTTATTATTATTATCGTTACCTGCATTAGCAGGAGGAATTACAATATTATTATTTGATCCTAATATAAATACTTCTTTCTTTGATCCAATAGGAGGAGGGGATCCGGTTTTATATCAACATTTATTTTGATTTTTTGAGCACCCTGAAGTTTATATTTTAATTTTACCAGGATTTGGGATAATTTCTCATATAATTTATATAGAATGTGGAAAAAAAATACTTTTGGTTCTTTAGGAATAATTTATGCTATAGTTTCTATTGGGTTATTCTATTGGGTTACTAGGATTTTTTGTATGAGGTCATAATATATTTACCGTAGGGATATATACAAGAGCTTATTTTACTTCTGTAACTATAATTATTGCAGTTCCTATGGGAATTAAAATTGTTAGATGATTAGCTACAATATATGGTTCAAAAATTGATCTTAATTTGTCAATAATATGATTTTTAGGGTTTATTTTTTTTATTTTCATTTCGTAGTAATACAGGTATTACTTTATCTAATTCATCAATTGATATTGTAATATGTGATACATATTATGTTGTCACTTTCACTGCGTATTGTCAATAGGAGCTGTATTTTCAATTATTGAGGCAATTATTCATTGCTATCCTTTAATTACTGGATTGAATTTGAATGTAAAATGATTAAAAATTCAATTTTATACAATATTTTTAGGTGTAAGTTTAACCTTTTTCCTCAACATTTTTTAGGATTAAAAGGGATACCTCGACGATATCCTGACTATCCCGATAAATATTAATCTTGAAATATAGTGTCATCTATTGGATCTCTTGTTTCCTTATTTAGAATTATTATTATAATTTTATTATGTGAGAAAGAAGAATTTCAAAACGTTTATTATTATATAAAAATTATTTAAATTCATCTATTGCATGAATAATAAATTATCCTCCTTTATATCACTCTTATAATGAATGTTCTGTAATTTCTTATTAAATTTTTATTCATATATTTACATAAAATAAATAATATTATTATTTTTAAATAAATACATGAAATAATTTAATATCTTAAGATTCTGCTTTTCCTAATATAGAATGAATTTTTATATTACAGGATTTTACGCTTTTAATTAATTTAACAATTATAATTATAATTTTTTATATAATAATTAAAATTTGTTTAAATAAAACAATTAATAAAAATATTGAAAATCAAATAATTGAAATTATTTGGAAAATATTGCCTATTATTGTTGTATTACAATGACTATTCCTTCTTTAAAAATTCTATATTTAATAGATGAGACATATTCTCCTTTATTAACAATTAAATGTACAGGTTATCAATGATATTGATCTTATGAAATTCCTAATTTTTCAAATTTAAATTTTGAATCGTTTGTACAAAAATAATTAAATTTAAATTTATTTCGTTTATTAGATGTTGACAATTAATTAATTTTATCCATAAATTTACAAATACGATTATTAATTAGGTCAAATGATGTAATTCATTCTTTTGCTATACCTTCAATAGAAATTAAGGTTTACCTGGTCGAATTAATCAATTAAATTTATTAATTAATCGTCCTGGTTTATTTTTTGGTCAATATTCAGAAATTTACGGAGCTAATCATAGATTTATACCAATTATTATAGAAATTACAACTTTAAAAATTTTTTTAGATCGAATTAAATTAATTTATTAAATAAATTGTTTATAAAGTATCTTAAATGAAGTAATGATTTTTTAAATCATGTATAGTATAATAAATAATTACTCTTAATAAAAATTTAGTTAAATAATAACAATTATATGTCATATTAAAATTATTAAAATTTTAATAATTTCTTATTCCTCAAATAAAACCTATAAATTGAAGGTTTTAATATTTTAAAATTCATCTTGTTGATTTCTATTGACCCTCTGGTTATAAAATTTTTTGGTGCTTTGCATGGGCTTTAGGGTCGAAAATTAAAAAAACGGTGTTTTTTTATCCAAACGTTTTGATTCTCATGTGAGTCCTCTTCAGTGGTTTATTTGTAAAACGGAAATTACCTGTGATACAATCGCTGTGTGTTTATGAATATTTCAAAATATCCAGAATTTCTGGAATCTCATTTTTTATTAATTTATTAGGGTATTAATTTTAATTTATATTTTATATTCATTAAGAATATTAATAATAAGTATATAAATTTGAATAAAATTTAATTTAATTTAATATGATAACTAATTTATTTTTAATTTTTGATCCTCCAACAAGATATTTTTCTTTAAATTGAACAAGAGATTTATATTTTTTATTATTTATTCCTTATTTATATTGATTAATTCCCTCTAATTATTTAATATTATGGAATTTATTAATAAATTTTATTATTAAGAAATAAAAATTTCTTTAAATAAGAATTTAAATTATTTTAATTTATTAATATTTATATCCTTATTTACTCTTATTATAATTAATAATTTTATTAAATTATTGCCTTATATTTTTAATAATTCAAGACATATAAGACTATCTATACCTTTATCATTAATTTTTTTAATAAGATATATATTATTTGGGTGGATAAAAAATTCTATACATATATTTATTCGTTTAACTCCCTAAGATATCTCTTATATTTTAATACCTCTTGTAGTTTTAATTGAATTAATTAGAAATTTAATTCGTCCTTTAACTTTATCAATTCATCTATCTGAAAATTTTATTGCAGGTCATTTATTAATAACTTTAATTAAACAAACTAGAAATAATTTAATTTTTTTTAATCTTAATTATTATTTTAATACAAACATTATTAGTAATTTTAAAAATTACAGTTTCATTTATTCAATCTTATGTACTTTCAATTTTAAGAACTTTATATTCATCTGAAACTAATTAATAATGATAACGTTTTTTCCCTAAAATATAATTTTACTTCATTTTCTTTAAAAGAAACAAAATTTATTCTGATTTTTTAAAATTGTTAAAAAATAAACTGATTATATCTCAAATGTCTTAAAAATAACATCTGATCAAAGTTGTAAATTAAAATCTTCAGGAAATACAATATGGATTTGCCAATTCACAATTTGCGATACAATTATGAACTATTATTCTACTAATGTATAAAAAATAATTTATATGACAGTGATTATAGAATCATAAACAAATCTTTAATATAAATTATTAACAAAGGAACTAAAACTGACAGAGAATACAACATTTACAAATTTACAATTTGCCATATAATTATTAATTAACATTTTACTAATGTGTAAGAATTAACTTATATGGCAGTGATTGCAGAATTACATACAAATCTCCCGTTGCAAGTCTTTTGACAAAAGAAAAAATATACTACATAAAAGCTCTAAAATTTTGCGCCAAAACGATGTACGCCAAACTAAAATAAAAAGCACGTTATTCATCCTAAGCTAATTAAATGATAAATAATTTTTCTATAGAACAAAAATTTTAATTCATTGCAAGCTTTCTTTTTTAATTTTTAATTTCAAAACTACTTTAAAGGACTTAAATTTTTAATGAAGCATTAAGAAATTTACTTCAAGATAAATTTTTTTCCAATTTTTCTTTTGGCTAGCCAAAAGAATATCTACTAATAATAAATATTGTTTGATAATGTAAATGTAAAATATGTAAATAACTAATAAATGTAAAATAACTTAAATAACGTTCTGGATTTCCTTCAAGACGCAGGTTTCCTTCGAGCAACATTTTCTTGGCTTTCAAATTACACTGAATAATTTGTCTCTGCAATTTTCAATTCTAATAACCAAAAATCAATTAATTTATCAAAATCAATTGACTAGAAATAATGCGTATTATTCTCAACCTTAAAAACCATTAAAGAAAAAAGAATTAATTGAATGTCTTAGAAATTATATTTTTATCTCGCAAGCAAATAAAAAAAAACAGCATTGTTATATGTGACGTGAAACGAAGAAACTAGCTTACGACCGAAAATGAGTTTACAAGAAAAAGCGGATCAAAGTGAAAGGAAGACGAAGAAAGACGAAGGGGCGCTCGTAAAACTTTGAGCTCCAGAAAATTTAATTTTGATCGTGGGGCAATGGGGATTTTTTTATTCGATAGGGGAAATCTTCATTATTCAGAATCAATAGAAACCTGAAAATCGATTTTTCGGTCGTAAGGCTGGTTTCTTCGTTCCACGTCACATATATACAATCACAAACAAAAATTAAAGTTAACCTGATAATTCTAGTACTGTGTTTGAGACGAAGTTAATAATAAATCATGACCCAAAAACCGCACAGAATTAAAATCTCTTAGCATAATTAATATCTCATTAAAAGGATATGAAACAGCCACTGAATATTTTATGAGGAATATTAACAAGTAGGAATACTTGATGTCGTCAAACTGGAGATAAATCATGATGCGGATCGCATCGTATAAAATTCGAATAGGGTGTTCAGCATTTTGTCAAGCCTCCCTATAAAATCGATCACCAATAATTCACACTTTACGCTTATTGGCTGCAATAACCCGCAACGAGGGGTAACTCACTTTTAGTATGCCCTGACTTATTAAACAGGATTCTCTCAATTTTTTCGTCAAAATATTGTCGGTCCGTTTATATATAATAGTTCGCTAACCTTTACACCGTACTGGAGCAAAGTGCACGTGCACTGAACCTTCATTTGTGCACGTGCACATCGCTTGTCAAAAATGACCCGACACCTTTATAGATGACTTGGAGCGTTTCGAATGGTGCGAAAAATCCGAGCTGGAAAATGTCAAAGCCTTTATACCTCTTTTGTTGGCGTCAGAAATCACGGAAAAACGACTCTTTTATTTTCATCCCTTAGAGGCATCAAATGAAAATATTTTTTGGTGGAAAAAAAGTTGAAATGGTGTAACGTCAAAACTAAAAGTGCAAGGGATAATAATTCATGCTGCAATAAAAAGATGACGATATAATTTAAATTTTAACTGTTTTTTTAAAGGCCTTTTTAAAAAGCCTTTAAAAAGGCCAAAAACAATTAAAATTTATGTAATATACTAAAAACAGCAAAAATAATGAAATAAGATTTAAATATAAAAATAAGTTTAACCTGGAAGAGACGAATAAATTCGAAATTAAAATTAGGTAGTGTTTACAGAAGGGAATGTAAAAAGTTAATTGAAAGCAATAAATAGCGAAGGAAGAAGGAAAGGTTTATTTTCGTGGAAATTCGAAATATATTGTGAGTGGACTTGGGTCGAGGAGAGGATGTTACGAGGGTAGTTTGTAGTGCCATAAAACAAAGCATTAACTGCGGTGCGGAATTTTTCATTCCAATATAGAGACTGTCCTTTCAGTGCGCTTCTCCATCGCTCAGACACTCATATCGTGGAAAATATGCATAATTCATGGACCAGAGCTTTTCATATATATATATATAATATTCGTACCGAGGTGCTCACGAACTTTGGGTTCGACCAAATAACCTAGCTACGAAAATTCACTCCTGTGTCTAGAGCTTCACGCCTCGTCGCAAATTTAGGAAATGAAATGTTCGTTACAACATGTTAAGGTGAAATGTGGTTTTGAACGCACTTGACTAGAAAACTTATTAAATCCCTACTGTTACTCGAGAATATCTTTCTTGACAATTTCTGCCAAATCAGTTATGAAACATATTAAAAGAATAATTATCATAAATGAAAATTAACATAAAAAGTATTTAAGGAAAAAGGATAGATCAACATTCTGAAAAATGAAGTATAATTGTTTATTATAAATTGTTTGTTTGAAACAAATATTTAAATTGAATAGAATTTTCGGCACTTTCTTTTAGTCGTGAATCGAGGTCTCTCAGTTTCTCTGATTTTTAATTATACTTATTATAATAATACTTGGTTTACAAAGTTTTTATAAATATTTAGATTGAAAATGTAAATTAAAAAAATTTTGTATTTTTTTTAGTGAAATTTGCTTAAAAAGCAAATTTCAATTGTATACATGAAAATAATTTTGTATTTTTTAGTGAAATTTGCTTAAATAATAGGATAGCTTCCAGCTTGAGAAATTTAAATTAAATTTACTTCATGAATTTCGAATTTTTTAATTGAAATTTTCTTTTTAAGTAAATTTCAATTAAATGCATGAAAATAATTTTGTATTTTTTAGTGAAATTTGCTTAAATAATAGGATAGCTTCCAGCTTGAGAAAAAATTAAACTTTTAAGGCTTCATGAAGATTAAATTATTCTACTTTAAAATCGATTACAATATCAATCAAATTATTCTGAACAGAAGGATAAGAATATATAAAGATATTGGTACTTTTCATAGTCAAGAATAGTCGGAAATAATGGATAAAACATGTTCTAAGAGGAGAGCTTGGTCTAATAAATATTGAATTATTTTAAATCAGAATATTTCAGTCCATGTTTTAAAATCTCATTTAAAATTTTATTTTAACTTTCTGTAATAGTACTTCCACCACTTTTATTTATGAGAGGTCCAAGGGGACGAGAAAGCTGACCTCGGAGCTCAGCGGAGTTGCGCAAGTACCGTAGCAACAAAGTGCGCAGTAGTCTAAGTGGATAATTCCGTCGGTTCGCATCAGTTCGTTTTCAGTGTTTTGGTTATGCGTTATATATAATCATTCATACATAATAACTAACTAAAACTTAAGAGTAAAGTAAACGTTAAATTAAACTTATGTTTAAAAAATATTTTTCACTCGTAACAAAAGTCAAACAGAAATAGTTCATACGGCCCTTACTTGTATACGTTGAGAGAGCTTCAATTTTATTTGAAGGCTATTCAGGCAACCCCCGAAACCCGCAATAAACCGGAGCTTCAGTGTATATTATTATTATTCATTTAACTAAAATGAAGCATATTTTCAGAGGATTTTGAATTTGAACAATTGAAGAGTTTAAAGAATTCCAAAAAAACTGAAATTTACGGAATACAAGATGTTTTCTCAATTTTCATTTCAATTACAAATATTATTTCTAATTAAAGAATAAAAATGTATAGTAATAAAGACAAAGCTTTAAACTTAGGTTAAAATCAACCACTTGATTAACATTTTGGAAAAAATGTAGAAAGCAAAAAATTTTATACCGTCCATTATTATTGTTTCTGAAATTTCTGTAAATATGAAAAAGAAAGTCTGCTATCAAAATTGTAGCAGACGAATCTTGTAAATATATCAAAATTATTTCTCTCTGCTAGAAAATCCTTATTTTCTTCATTTTTAAGTCTTGATTTTAGTTTCTCCACAACGGTATTTTTTTAGATTTGTATAAAATTTGACCCCCTCCCCCCTTTTTGTCAAATGTCCACGTTTTGAGACCCTCTGAACCTAAAAAAATAGTTTTTGCGAATGTGCCTGTCTGTAGATTTTTGTTTGTTAACGCAATAACTTTCGAAAGAATTGACATATTGGATTGGCCTTTTAGTGTCCTAAAATGAAGTTCAAGTTCGTTAGCCAGCCATTTTGAATAAAAATTCAAAAAGTTACAGCATTTTGAAAATTTTTGAGACCACTTTTTTTTGCAATTTACAAATTCTATGTACGGATATTCATAGTATTCAGAAAGAAGGACAATTTATCCTCATCACATTTTTCGATAAAATGGAAATTATCAGACTTATAGCATTTTCAAAATTTTAAAAATCAAAAGAAAATGAAGATTTTAAGCCAAACAACGCACGATATGAAAAAAAGTGAAGAAAAGAAAAACATTATTTTTTGAAAGCTCTACAAGATTGGCATAACAACTTTTTGAATTTTGTTTTAAAATTGAAAATTCAAATTGCCGCCAAAAAACGTGAGATATGAAAAAATATTCAATGGAAAGATTATTGGTCTTAAATAGCTCTACCAATTTTCTGTTGACCATTTTTTGATAGGATAAGTAGTTTTTATCTTAAAAATTTTGTTAAAAAAATTAAAAATTCAATTTCCCCGCCAAAAAACATGAGATATGAGAAAATGTTACAAAAAAATGATTGGCCTTAAAAAGATCTACCAATTTTCCATTAATCGTTTTTTGAATGGATAAATAATTTTCGTTTTAATTGTGAAAAATACTGTTAAAAACTTAAAAACTAATTTTTCTTCATCAAAGACTTTCGAAAAAATTATGGG
>JBAGKK010388292.1:0-18443 GCA_037177015.1 Euceroptres primus
CTCTAACCAGAAAAAATAGTAAGGGCATATTTAACCAGAATTCTGGTTAATTTAACCAGACATTTTTTTGAGTGTATAAAATCCTATGACTTGAAGGAAAATAATATTTAACCAAATTCTATATCTTTTGAGATTTTACAACAATTTTACATTACAAGTACAACGTGAAATTACAATCACAGATATGTAAAATGAAATTATAAAACTTGTGTGGAAAGTGGAGTGATGCGTCAGTGAACAATAAACAAGTTTCTTTTTATGCAAGTAAGTATAATGTAAATAGTAAGAATACTGGCAAGAAAAGATAAATTTTGATATAATTTGTTTAAATGAAAACTATATGATTGGAAAAATGTAAATTATCTCTGTGGATAGAATTTGATTAAAGATACTGATAATAGGAAACATCGGTTTTCATACAACTGACGTACAGATGGAATTTGATTGAAAATTCTGGAAATCAGAGATAATGATATTGAATTTTGAAAGAAAATTCTGGGAATCGAAAACATTTGATTTGATACAAGTCTTGTGCGGATAAGATTTGATAGGCTTTTAGTTAATAAATATTCAAAGAAAATTATAACTTGAATCCGTGGATAGAATTGGATAGAAAATTCTGAGCAAAAGAAACATGGAATTTGATTCAAGTTTAGTGCAGATAAGATTTGATTACACATAAATGACATTATAAAGTATGATTTGTGTTTTAAGTATAGAATTTTATAAGAAATTCTACGATTATTAAACATTTATTTTATAAGAGTCATGTGCGGATAAGATTTGATGGACTTGTAAACAATAAATGATAATAGTAGTATAAAATTTGATAGCAAATGTCAAGATTGTTTGTAATGTAAAATTGCGTTAAAATCCCAAACGTTTTTTAAAATTGTGGTTATAGAATTTGGTTAGATATTATTTTCATATAATTCAAAGGATTTGATAGAAGTCATAAGTGGAAAGATTTGATAAAGTTTTATTTCAAAAAGGATGATAGAAAAATACAATTTTTCCCAGCGGATAGAATTTGATGGAAATTTCAGTGAATAATAAACATAGGATTTGATAGAATTCATGAGTGGATAAGATTGGATAGAGTTTTATTTCAGAAAGGATAACAGAAAAATAAAAGTTTTTCCAGCGGATAGAATTTGATAGAGATTTCAGTAAATGATAACCATAGGATTTGATAGAAGTCACGAATGGATAAGAATTGATAAATTTTCACTTCAGAAAGTATGATAGAGTCTTGCCACAAGTCTTGCCAGTGGATAGAATTTGATCTTTTTGGTGGATAGAATTGATAATTCAATGAGGAACATAGGATTTGATAGAATTCATGACTGGATAAGATTTGATAGAGTTTCATTTCAGAAAGGAAGATAAAAAGTACGAGTCTTCCCAGCGGATAGAATTTGATAGAAATTTCAGTGAATGATAAACGTAGGATTTGATAGAAATTTCAGTGAATCATAAACATAGGATTTGATAGAATTCATGAGTGGATAAGATTTGATAGAGTTTCATTTCAGAAAGGATGATAAAAAGTACGAGTCTTCCCAGCGGATAGAATTTGATAGAAATTTCAGTAAATGATAACCGTAGGATTTGATAAAGTTTCATTTTAGAAAGTATGATAGAAAAGTACAAGCCTTGCCGGTGAATAGAATTTGATCTTTCTGGTGGATAGAACTGATAATTCAATGAGAAACATAGGATTTGATAGAAGTCATGACTGAATAAGATTTGATAGAGTTTTATTTCAGAAAGGATGATAGAAAAGTATGATTCTACCCAGCGGATAAAATTTGATAGAAATTTCAGTGAATGATAAACTTAGGATTTGATAGAAATTTCAGTGAATCATAAACATAGGATTTGATAGAATTTATGAGTGGATAAGATTTGATAGAGTTTCATTTCAGAAAAGATGATAGAAAAATACAAGTTTTTCTAGCGGATAGAATTTGATAGAAATTTCAGTAAATGATAACCATAGGATTTGATAGAAGTCACGAGTGGATAAGATTTGATAAAGTTTCATTTCAGAAAGTATGATAGAGAAGTACAAGCCTTGCCGGTGGATAGAATTTGATAGAAATTTAATTCAATGAGAAACATAGGATTTGATAGAAGTCATGAGTGGATAAGATTTGACAGCAAATGTAAAAATTGCTGAGTAGGTAGAAGATATAAGTCATCTGCGGATAAGGTATAATAGTATTGTAATGAATAAATAATTATGATTTTTAATGAAATGCAATGCCAAAATAAGGGATGAAAATTCTGAAATGGCAATGGAAAATTAATGAAAAAAATTTTCAACGTGTTTTTAAAAATAAATGCAAAAGGTGAATTGATTCTGCTCGCTCTGTTGCTGCGATACTGCTTGACTACTACTCAACGACCATGCCTCCCTCTCTACCCTCGGACCCGCCCATATACTAAATGCCACCGAACGAAATTCTAGAAATATCTTAGATCGGGATATCTTAAACCGGGATTCGAGTGTAATTAGTATATAAGGCACCTTCAAATCTTCTCTCCTAAACGTAGTGTATGCGATATACTTGGACTATTCGTGCCGTGATGCATTGTTTGTGTATGTATTAGTGTTAGGTTTATGAATATTGTGCAGTGTAGTTATAGTCTTCGTTGTATGTTATAAACAAAGTTATGTTATGTTATGTTAAGTTATGTTATAAACAATTTACATTTAAAGATTTAAAGATTGCAACAGTATGCAAAAAATGGCTTATATATATGTTTATAGATATTACTCCGAAATAACATTCTTGATAGAATGGGAATAGGTTTCCATCAACAGTTTAAGGAAGTGGATAGAAATTTGGGATACCATATACGATAAGATTGGATTGAATTTTTATCAGAAGAAGTTGTAAGAATGGATAGAAATTACTGGGATAGACAGTGTCTCATTTCGCTTTGATAGAAATCAATAGATTTCTATCAAATAGAAATCAATAGATTTCTATCAATAGATTTGATCAAAATTAATCAATTTTTACCAAAAGAACTTATTAGAATAGATAGGTATTGCTGGGACAGTGTCCCGTTTTGCTATGACAGAAATCAATAGCTATTTCTATCCAAAAGTTTGATTAAAATGGATTGCCTTTTCAGTGGGTTACCGTGAGTCACTTCGGATAGAAATGATTATTCATTATGATAGATTTTCTATTAAACAGATTTGATATATAAAGAAAATTCTATCCACTTCTGGGACAGAAAACGGATTGAAACTCATTGAAATTTTTTCTATCAAATCCTATCCATCATTCCAGCAGGGAAAAGTTCCAATAATTTTTGCATCTCTATAGAGATGTTTCAAAAGCAAAACTATTCTTTATTTTCATTTTACGACTTTTTAACTGCCACATAGTTTTTTGATTAAATGAAATAAGACGTGTGTTTACCTAGACACCCACGCAGCATGGACACGTGCACCAGTTGCTACAAAAAGTCTCCTATCATTATGACCCCATGTCAAAGCCGATACTTGACACTGGAATAAATATTTGAACAGTCAGGAAATAATATTGGGTCAATTGAATAAATATTTTTTAAAATATTGACTAGAAAAAATATATTCAGAATATAATTTTTTTTCTTTAGTTGCTAAAATGAAAGCAGTAAATTTTCCAAAAAACTTTCTGGCAATTTTTAAACCTATTATAGTTTCTATAAATTAAATTTTCTAAAATTATTAAAACTGACCTGCGTGTAGGGAATCGCAGTTGAATAAACGAGCATTCCTGTATCTGAATAAAATTTCAAAAGATTCGTGTACACCTGCGGACTAGATTGAAAGACATCGGATTCTTTAATCCCAGCAATTGCCAAGAGCTTTCTGGAATTACTCCATTCTGCGTGTAAAGGCGCCTTTAGACTAGTTTTTATCGTAATGGGCGACACATCATCAAAAGATTTTAACATCACAATGTTTCCATCAGCAAGGCAAACTGCTAATACATAGCTTCTTTCATCTGAAATTACAAAAGTAAATTTTCATAAATAATTATTCATGACTTAGAAGAAAATGGATGATAAAATTGATGACGATATTGATTGATAAATTGATAAATTGATGATATTTTGTATCATCTTTTATGTGTTGATCCAAAATATTCTTGTGTAAAAAATTTATGGATCGACTTTATTCAGTCCTCAATGAATTTTGAAACTTCAATTAGTCCCACTTTGTTGGTTCTTTTATAATTTTTAAATTCATAAATTCCCAACAATATTTCCCTATCGATCGAAAAATTATAGTCAGATCAGAAAGATTTAATACCGTATTTTTCAAATGACGTTTTTATGGGTTCAGAAAATGAAGACATGGGCGTATAACGCAGGTTGCATAGTGACGTAATTTATCACTTCAAGTTTATTCAGAAAAAATTTTTTTTGCAAAGGTTGAATAATGAGTCAGGGTGTGAGTAATGGCCCGTTGACAGCTTCAAAGTTTTAAGGTCGATTAGTCCACCTTCACTTACTACTTAAGTGAAATTTTAAAACCTTAATTAAACGAGAGGCGTTCGCTGCTGTAAAACTAGAAAAACACTTTAATTTTTAATAAAAATTCAAAAACACTTTTTAAACCGGACTTGATTAATAGTATTTTACCTCATTTGGAAAAAATAAAACAAAACTATTATTTTATCTTTTTTAAACAGAAGCAAAATTCAGAGCCTGACTTTTAATTCAGGATTTTCTCAATATTCTGGTATTTTTTCTTCTATTCTGATATTTTTTCTTCTATTCTGATATTTTTTCTTCTATTCTGATATTTTTTCTTCTATTCTGATATTTTCTCTTTTATTCTGATAATCCGAATATATTTTCTGAGAAAGATACCCTTCTGATTTTTAACAGACTTAATATTAAAATTAAAAAAGTTTTTCGAAGGGAAGTTTCTTTATAAATGAAAAACTTTGCTGATCATAAAAGAATTTTATGAGTTTAATTTAATTTTTTTAAATGAAAAAACTTTTAATGGAATCAGATATTAATGAAACATTTTCAATTCTATTTTTTTGATTTTATAATAGATCATTTATTGTTTCATATTATGTTAATTAAAGGGAGTTTTTAATTTTGATAACTAAAAATATTCATGAAGATAATTTTTTATTTTAAGGGTAATTAGTGGCAGAAATATTCTGGTTGAAATATTGATATTTTAATTACTCACCAGTCACATCGTCTTCACCTTCTTCCATTTTAAATTTTTCAGCACTCCACGCCATGGATGTTACACCAGCTCCTAATTGAACTTCAGAAACCATCGCCCCATGAACATCCATTACAATTAATTGGCCTGCTGTTGTTCCAAAGTAGACCTGGTAACATTTTCAACACAATATAAAATAAATTTCATCAAGCAACTAGGTATATTTTAAATTACATTTTTAAATTATATTTATATTCATGATTCGAGATAAGTTAAATTATTAGAGAAACAAGTCATGAGAAATTATCTACAAATATATTTATAAACAGGAAATTTTAATTGTAGGTATTTTTAAATAATAATTTTAATTAATTACTGTAGTTCCGAAAACAAAAAATTTTAATGATAAATTTTGTTTAAAAAGATAAGAAACAGAATTGTGTGATGAAATAAAAATAATTTAAAATAATATTTGAAACTATAACCGCAATAATTCATGCTCAATAAAAATCTGAGTATCAATTTTCAGAATCACTTATAGCTGACCTCACTTGTTGTTCAGATTGAAGAGGAGATATATATATATATATATATACCAAAAATCGTAAAATTACTTTGTGAGAAATAGTACGAGCATGACTTGAAATATTTTACGAGAAGCGTTAGTGATCTTAACGATAGGGACGATCGATTGTAACACTAAACTGTAATATCAGCCATGTTATGGACGACCTATCCAGTGACCTATCTAATGCCACGAATGATACACCGTGTCGCCAAGAAATCACTAAGAATTTTCCCTAAGTTTTCTATTTTGGTATTCAAATTTCAATTTCAATTTTATATATAATATTTTAGTAGAACTTTATTTTATTACTCTTGTTCAAAATAATTCAAGAATTTTTTATATTTAAAAATGAAACAAAAATTATCACATATATAACATATATGGAAATATTTAGGTAGTATTAATTTAGGTAAATAATTAAAATGAATATTATTATTAAATATTATTATTAAAAATTATTATTACCGATAAACTCTGACATAGAGTCTCTAAGTTTCAGTTATTGAAAATTACGAGAAGATTTATTTTTTAAATAATTTTTTTATATTTATACTTTAAGTAACTTTTTTTATATTTACTTGCTGATCATCAGGTGTCCATATGCCACAAGTGATAATAGCTTTATCATTGAGCATCGATGACCAGTAACGTTGTCCAGCGACACTTCCAACTAATACAAAACCATCCTGAAAAAGAAAATAAAATCCAAATTTTAATACATGATTTTTCTAAAAAATAATATTGATTAGAAAATTGCATTTTTGGTGCAACTTTTTCAATCTTTTTCGTAAATATTATGTAATCTTTTCGAATAATCCGCTAAAGATTTTCAGGGTACAGGTCAGGAAATTCTGGAAAATCAGGGAATTTAAAAATGATCAGGGAAAACCTGGAAAGAGTGAGGGAATTTTTTTATTCAACAAATTGTAATTATAACTCAACCGATATAATTATAATTATATTCATAATTATAACTCAACCATTGGCATAATACAATAGGTTTTAACCTCAGTGCTACGGGAATTAAATGAAACAGCCCAGTTCTAATAACAATAACTCAACCATTATAATTATAATTATAAATCGACCGTTATAATTATAACTCGACCGTTATAACTATAAGTCGACCGTTATAATTATAATTATAACTCGGTCGTTATAATTATAATTACAACTTGTCCGCTATAATTATAATTATAACTCAACCGTTATAATTATAATTATAACGGTAGATAACAGTCAGGGAAAATGGAAAATTGGTGAGGGAAAAGTCAGGGAATTTTGAAATTGGAATTTAGAAGCAACCCTGATTTTCGAAAATGTGATGTAATTTTTTTAAAAGGAAATTCATTTTTCTGAATAGTTATATTTTATTACAAAATTGCTACAGAGCCTTGAAAATCTCAGAAACCTAAAAAAGGTTTAAATTAATTTTAAAAAACGCCTGAAAAGCCATAAAACTTCTAAAAATGTCCTTTGGAATCTGGGAAACACCTGCAGTTGTTTCTAAAACTTTCCTGATTTTTTTAAACATCGAAAAATAATTTAATGCCAGGTCCTCGGAATAAGATAAATTAGTCAAGGTTTACAAGAATTAGTTTTAAAAGCACGAAATTTTAAAAATTGCCTCAAAAATCTTGAAAAATGCGTTAAATTTTGAAAAATACACTTGAGAACCTGAAAATGTTTTTAAACATTATCTGATTTTTTTAAAAATCATCGAAAAAAGTAAATTGGAATGTAAATTGAAAGTTAGAAATCTGTAACAATCCTATAATAAAATTTTAAAAAGTGATATTCTTGAGTTTATTTTTTCATCAAGAAATTTCATAATAATATTTTTCATTAGGTAATTTAATAAAAATATTTATTCATAGAAGTTTAATTAAGGAAGAATCATTTTAACTGAAATATTTAAAAAGAAAAGCACGTTTTAATGAAGCTTGAAAACTTTAAATGCTTGGAAAATTTTAAAAAATCTCAACATAAGCTCGTACTTTGTCTGTTTGAAACGTAACGAAATTCTACTAAGCGAGTAGCGAAGTAGTAGAAGAGTTTATAATCAGACATGAATGTGGCACTTGCTTGGAAAATAGGGAGGAGAGTGTTTCTCTTTGACTACCAGACCTTCAAAAGTCTCCTTTTCTCCTCACAGATACTTTTGAGTACTTTTATTTACCAGTTTTATTTTATAATTTATTTTATAATAAAAAATTTTATCTTATTTAATCAGCATAAAAATTTTTAAAATAATATTATAATTTAAATTTCAGCATTTCGATAATTATAAAACTTGGAAGTTAATAATAATTTTAGTGGTAACATCTAAATCCTCTAAATCTCAGACTTTCGTTCTCCCAAAATTTAATTTTCTTAAGAAAAATAATTAAATAAAAAAATCCAATAAAAATTAATATTCTCTCTGACCTGGGAAAAAAGTAAAAAACGTAGAAACAAAATGTAAAATGTAAAAAAAAAATGTAAAAACAAAATTACTGAAATTCTTTAAAGCTTCTAAACTACGAAAAAAACATAAAATGGTACATAAAATATCCGAATTCAGGAAATTTCGATTGAATAGTCATTAGAAACCGTAATGGTAAAAACAAATTCCTACAGTACTACTCTGCAACCTGCTTCCTAAAGTACGTCAAAACTACTTCAGTTTCTGGAGTACTGACTGGCTCTGTGTAATTTGATATCAACTTTCAAGTGCTTGAGAATGTCTCTTTCGAGTGCCCTTTAAAAATTATTCTCTGCTGACAAAATGAGGCAAAGGTTCTGATGCTTCGGCAAAATTAATTAAAATAAAAATTAATTTTGAAAAAAATTTCCAGAAACTTACATATTATATCGAATGTTTTTAATATTTCATTCATATTTAATACATGTATTTTTACACAATACCTATTTTTTTATAAGATATATTTTTTAATAAAACATTTTATCCTCTTCAAGGAAATAATTTCAAAAATGAAATTACTATTTTTTATTTTCAAAAACAGAAAATAGTTTCTTATGTAAAGTATGAAATTGATATCAAATTTAAATAACTTCGATAACTAGATGTGATACCGAATATGTCACGTCAGAGTGAATCGTAAACATAAAATGATATTCAGTTCAATAATTTTCAAAGTAGTAGAAGACGAATGTCAAGAGACCAAATACCATCTACATATCTAAATGGAGTCAATTTTTAAAGCTGGACGAGGTCCAGATTCCACAAAAGGAGGATCAATTTCCCAGCTTTATCAAAGTTCTAGCAATATAAAAGTTTTACTCGATTCGGCATTCCACTTCTCTTGTTTCGAATCCAAGATCCGAGTTTTCTGTCATCAATTTCTTTTAAAATCTAATTTCACGGAGTATGGTTTCCAATAGATCTAAAATTAAATTAACTTTCTTCTTCAACAAACTTTAGGATATATAATTTTTATTTAATTTGTAATCAATCGCCTGAGTTAGGACATTTTTCTATAGATATTTTATATTTTACTTAAATTTTTGAAAAAAGACTAATTCCGAAATTTTTACTTACTTAAAAAAATTTTTTGAAAATTAATATAAATTATTTACCCGATAACATATGAGTGCCATTCTTCCATCATGTGACCAAGAAAAATGGGTGACGGGTGTGCTTCTGTCATTTATTAATTCTATGCTCCATCTCCCTTCGTATTTGATCCATACGAAAATTACTCCCGAACTGTCGCAGGAAGCCAACTTTTGATAAGGCTCGTTCCATTTTACGAGTATTACCTAAAACAAAAATACAAACACAATAATTAATAATAAAAGAAAATAATTGATAATTTAATTAAAACCCTTAATTTTTACTAAAAAATGCGATTAATCATTAATTAATTGATTACTTAATTAAAGTCAATTAAAATTGTCTTTAATCACAGTTAGTCCCCTACTCCCCTTTTTCCCTGCTTCCCCCTATTATTCACAAAATCCCTTAAAATCCTTTTTTAGAATGATAAGGCTTGTTCCACTTTACGAGTATTACCTGAAACAAAAATACAAAAACAATAATTAATAATAAAATAAAATGATTGATAATTTAATTAAAAACCTTAATTTTCACTAAAAACTGCGATTAATCTTTAATTAATTGATTACTTAATTAAAGTCAATTAAAACTGTCTTAAATCACAGTTAGTCCCCTACTCGCCTTTTTCGCTGCTTTCGCCTATTATTCTCAAAATCCCTTAAAATCCCTTTTTTAGAGTTTTATTCATTTTTCTCCCTTTTCCCTCGTTTTTCCCCTTTTTCATTTAAGGTTCCAAATAATTTTTCAAGAATTATGAGTAATAGAAACTTACTACATTCAAAAACTCTTTCAATGTTTTTTGAAATTTCCGATAATTTCCACATTTTCAAAGCTTCTAAACTCTTCCATAAACAACTAAAATCTTCTAGTACTAGATTATTCGAGAATCTTTTAAAATCCTTAAAAATCTACGAAAGACTCCCAAAATCTCTTTAAATCCTCCAGAATTTTTAAAACTTATACCCTTATCCTTAAGGGTATTTAATACATAATGATGTCATCAATTACCGACCGATTTTTTATTTATATTCAGCGGGCTTATTAAGAGAGAAATGCAAATATATTGCTGAAATTTGAGGAAATAATAAGGAATATAACAAAGAATCGATGTCTGGTGGATTTCAATTTTTATTTTGGAAAAAAATTATTTTTGAAAATATTTTTTTTCGAAATAAAAACTGAAACGCACCAGACATCGATACCTAAATATATTCTTTATTATTTCCCAAAATTTCAGCATTATATTTGCATTTCCCCCTTAATAAACCCGTTGAATGTAAATAAAAAATCGGTCGGTAATTCGTGACGTCATTATGTATCACATATCCTTAGAAGCTCTCCAAAATATTCGAGGCTCTTCTGGGTTTTCCTATAATAATCTTATAAAATCTTAAATAACATCCCAAAATTATATAATATTCTATTAAATATATTAGACTCTTCCAGAATCTTCTAAAATTCTCTGAACATTTTCGCAACCTTTTAGAATCTTCCAGAAGTTTCCAGAATCTTTTAGAATCTTTCCTATAATAATCTTATAAAATCTTAAAGAATATCCCAAAATTCTTTAATATTCTAGAAAATATACTAGAATGTTCCAGAATCTTTCAAAATCGTATAAAATTTTCTGAGCTCTTCCATAATTCTCTAGAATCCTCAAGAATATTCTGTACGTCATCAGAATTTCCAAAATTCTACAAAATCATTTAGAACCCTCTCAAGTCTACAAATAACTTATAATGCTAAATAATCTTCTAGACTGTTTTCAGAATCTTCCTCAAATTTCAAATCTTCCTCAAACAAATTTTTATCTGTAAACTTTTTGAAAATCTTTAAAAAAAAAGTATGGAAGTGACAAGAAAATTTTAGAAATTTATGGAAAATTTTGAACGAATCAGAAAGTCTTTGGAAAATTTTAAAAGGCTTTCAAAAATCTAGATTGTAGAAGATTTTGTAGGGTATCAAAATATTTAATGAATCTACAAGTTTATGCAAAATTATAAATATTCTAGAGGATTCTAAGAGTTTATCGAAAAATTCAGAAGTCATGAATTTTAGAATATACCAGAAGATTCTAAGAGTTTATCGAAAAGTCCAGAAGTCATGAAGGATTTTAGAAAATTCTAGAGAATTCCAAAGATTCTGAAAGTTTAGAAATTTGAGTGTTTTATCAGATTCCAGACAGAAATCTAAGATTTTTGAGGATATTTAGAAGATTCTAGAGAATCGCAGCCCCTTGGTATTTTTAAAATAAAAAAACTTCTTTTTTTAATTCGCCTTTTTCGAAAAATAAATTCCCTATTTACCCTAAAATTGAATTAATGAACCGCTGTGATCCCTCTAATTCATAAACTAATTTCATAGAGAAAATTCTATCGCAGAGTTGAATCGATCGTAACATCTTTCTGGATTTATTTTCTCTCTCCAATTTCAAGAGGCAATTTTCAGCTCTTTAGATTTTTTTGCTTGGTTTGTTCCTGAATAATTCGCGAGTTCAACTTGTTCACGAGATGCAGATATTAATTAAGCCCTGGCAGACATGATGCAAAAGAGCTTTCAAGACATTCGATCTCGTTTTTGAAGGAGAGAAATAAAAAAATTCTCTTCGTACTTTATCCCGGAGCAGACGACGGAGATCGGTTTTAAAACTACAAACAAATAAGTTCATCGTACTACCTATAAATAGTCTACTCTATAATATGGAGAGTAAATCCTTATTTCCTTGGCGATATTATCGATGTGTTCTAGAAAAGCAGCGAAATGACTTTTCATTCAGATTCAACGAAGGTTTCTCTTTAAAGGAGAATTTTCTAAATGATGGAAAATAAAGTTTCTTGTTTGGCTTTGGTCCATCTATTCAATTAATTGAAGTGGTTTGGTTTCGACTTTATGGTTTGGTCTTTGACGATTTGTGCTTTGAAACCTCAGAATATTTCTGATGGATTATAGAATATTTCTAATGGATTAAATCTATTACAGAATTTTTAAATTATTGAAAGAAAATTAATTCTTCTTTATTTACCATAAATACACTTTCAGATTTTTAAATTCTTATATCAAACTGTTCAGAAAAAGTTAATTCAAATATGCTTCTTAAAGTAAGTGATAAAATTGAAAATATTTTTAAATTAGTGAAAAAATTTCATTAAAAAGTGTATTAAATCTATTTAAAAGCATGAATTTTTGTAAAAGTTCATTTTTGAGATGCATGTCTATAATCTTCTTTATCTGCTCAATTCTTCCGAAAAAGTGCACGTCAAAAGAAGTAGAACGTCGAGATACTCTTTAATACTGCTTCAGCGAATCTGCTTCGTCCTATTTCTGTTTCAGGAGTTGCTTCGCACTTACAAGATCAAAGTTATACGAAATATAGACTTTTAGTCAACAAGAAAATCTCATTGTCACATACTTTTCATAAAAGAAAAGGGGAGAGATTAAGCATTATGAAGACAATGACAGAAAACAGTAATTTTACTTTACAATTTAAATTACAACAATACAGATTAAATATTAGAAAATATAGATAAAAACCTAAAATAAAAGAAATATTATAAAAATGAAATTAAAATCCTACTTCAAATGAAACAAAATATTAAGTTTATTTTCTTATGTCAATTAAAATTAAAATTTCCTCTGTTGCTGGAAATCCTTTGTATATCTAAATGAAAAGACTCTATTTAAGGTGACTTTCCACAACCTACTTCGAAGGTAGACAAACACTCTTCTCATGAGATATGCATTATTTAACATTTCAAAATAGTGAAATGAAGAACGTGTGTTTTTTTGAAAATCTAGAAATCCATGTTGAACTCTCAGAGTCAATATTTGTAATATCAAAGTAAATTCACTTGAATTTTAAATTAAAAACCAGAAAAATTAATTTTACCTTTATTTCATCTCATTTGATTGGTGGATACTAGCATTTTTCGAAATCAAAAAATTAAGGGCTTTCACGAAAAAAAATACAAGTATCTGGGACTCTCTTCTCTTATTCCTTTTTTATTCTTGTTTTTTTAATTTTATTTTCACTCTTATTTTTTTATTTTCTTTGCACTCTTATTTTTTTCACTCTAGTTTCTTTATTTTATTTTCACTTGCCTAGAAGAATTTTTATCTATCTTCTTCCTTATTTTCTACACTTCTTTGGATATTAGCTTCTAAGAAAAAATATTGTTTGGGATAAAATAAGCTTTTTTCACGTCTTCTACTCACATTATATATTCATACGTCACTGTGCTTGTGTCTATAAATATATCGAAAACTAAAAACCTCGAAAAGCCTCGAAAACGCTACTTTCGCGCTTATAATACCTTTCAGTTCCCATTATCATATAAGATAAATAATTCGGCGTGAGGCCGAATAATAATTTCTATACAAATTATTATTCGAATAATAATGTCTATAGAAATTATTATTCCAATAATAATGTCTATAGAAATTATTATTCGGCCTCACGCGAGCTGTTATCGACTTATTCGTTATATTTCTGTACTCCTATCTTAATACATTGTTAATTGATCTCAGGTGCATAACTTCTTATATGACCTAGACGTTCATCAAACGTGATATAGAGTCAATTTTTGCCTGATATTAATTTTATCAAGGACAACACGATTCAGAATTTACCACCTGGATGAAAGACAAATTTAATTTTTTCAAGGGAACGAAACAAAAGTTTATTTTGATTTATTTGAACAGTATTTAATTGTTTTTTTCGCACCAAATAAAGAAAATAAATTTTTTTCTAAAATCAACAAACTTTGTTAAATTAAAAATAAATATTTGTTTAAATAAAAAATGTACATTCAAACAAATTTTGTTGTTTGAATTAAGCAAATCATATTGTCACTGTGCAGATAAAATTTGTAAAATTAATATATTCGTTTTATAACTACTGCTATTTCATGTGATAATTTTTTTGAAATTCTCATTCATTATTAAATTTTCTTCAGTCTAAATTTACTACCATTGGAATTAAAAAAGTAGTCTGCTCTGTAGTTAGCCTTCGGACATCACAAATAAAAGTATAATTGTGCAAACACTCGTTTACTAGGAAAATATAGAATGGGAAAAATTATCACCAATGGAGCTTTTTCTGCATTCCAAAAATAGAATCCTTTCTCCTTCGAAGGTCCCGAAAAATTCGCATTTGCGGAAATTCGTTGCAGGTAATTTTTTAGAGGAATACATTTTTATTCATACAAAATTTTCTTTTGAAATTGTAATTTTTATCCCAGAATCGAGGTCAACTTTATTCCTTCTTTTTTGGTGAGCCTTTTTTAAGGGATGAAAAACATTTTCCCAGGATATTTTCCCAAACATTTTTCCTGATTTAATAAAATTATTTTCATGGAAAGTTAATTCAACACGAATTCTGGGTTTCAAATTTTTCAAAATTTATAGAACTAAAACAAACGTACAAACCAAAACGTTTGTTTTGGTTCTATAAATTTTGAAATACGTTCCTAAAAGTCTCTTATATAAATTGGAAACCCAGAATTCGTGTTGAATAAACTTTCCACGAAAATAATTTGATTAAATCAAGAAAATTGGTTTGGATCGGGAAAACAATTCTGTTCCGTCAGTAATTTCTATCTCTGGTGAAAACACATTTCCTCAGAGTTCGTTTTCTCTGTAATTTTTCAAATACCATTTATGTACTTCACAATTCCCGAGCCTTTATTAATATTCGAATGAACGCTACACATTTGCCTAGAGTAAAAGTGGAGCTGAATGTTGGGTTTAATAAATTCTTTCTCCACACCAACCGAGAGGAGCTTTCAGCCTCTCTTTCATAATTTAATTCCACGAAATTTAGAATCTTTTACTAGCAAAAGCTCGAGTTTGGCAGCATTGAAAAAAGGCATTTCATATACATCAAAAAAACTTATTCACTTATTATATAATTATTATAAACTTATTCACTTATTATTATAATTATTTTAAGAACAAGCATTTATAAGAAACGCGTGGCGGTCTCGGGTAGATGAGGCAATGAACTTTCGAGTTCCAAATGCCGATAAATAATAATAATTATGAATGCAATCAGAAAATTTACAAAATTCAGTTTTCACTAGTAATGTGAAGAGTCCAATAAAGTAAAGATAAATAAATATAATAAATATAATAATATAATAATAACATAGACGACTTATATTTGATTTATAAAATTCTTTCCAAAAGAACAAACAAATAAATAAGGCAGTGTCTAGTATTACGGAAATTTCCGTATAACTAGTATACAACATAGTATGGGCTGATGCTATGGTTACGGAACTTTCCGTAAGAATAGCTATCCCCCCTTTGTACTGTATGCTAGTTGTACGGAAAATTCCGTAACAGTATTCTCAGCCAATAAATAAAAATTAAATGAAACACTTATTTTAATAAAAATCTAAGACTTTTGATGTCCAAACAAATTTCTATTTTCAGATTTTTGTTTATCCAAGGTTTCGATAGCCAAAGCCTTAGGTTTTATTTTAAATCTATTACTAGATAATTCGGAAGTATTTTATTGTTTTTCAAAAATATTTATTCATTTTAATTAATTTGAACCTTTTTTCTAATTTTTTAAGTACCAGCAAAGGAATTTAAAAGTAATTTGTTGTACGCTAAAATTAGATTAAAATGAGAACGAAATAAATTATTTATAAAATTAGAAACAAACCTGAAGGCCTTTTTTTTGAAAACAAAATAATTTCTCTTTTGTAGTTTTGTAGTCTTTTTCTGTTGTAATTTCTCTTTTTACATATTTTCTATTTTTTACTTGTTTATTGGAAACAAACAAGTACAGATTCTGATCAAAAATTCACCCACCCATTTCGTTACTGTTTGTCAAAAGCTATACGAAAGTTTAATGGAAATGTGAAACGATTCGAAAATTCCTAGCGTGATATTGCCTGAACTAAAGACACGATTATTATTTGGGGCTTTATATTGGATTCGACTGGCATGCGCTTGAAAATAGTTATTGGATTTTTTCTGAAAAAAAAAATAAACCTCTTCATGTTTTTCATCATTGTCCGCCCGATAAATGCAATATTTTTTTTTTAAATTTCAACCTTCCTTTACTTTCAATTTCAACCTTCCTTTACTTTCAATTTCAACCTTAACTGTAACAGTCTTATAATTTTAAAAAAATCACTAATGCATTTTTTAACATTTAACGTTTAACTTTTTTTAGAATATAAGTTATAACTGTTTTTAAATTCCGCAAAAGAATCTGAAATTCCCAATATTTAACACAGAAATTTAACATTCCTTTTGTATATCATTTTCATGCAAATAAATTTTAATGGAAAATATTCATTAATTTTAAATAGCGTTGGCTACGATGCGGTAGAAGATGCAGCAATTGCGTTTCTTCTGGCAAGGTTGGCAAATCAATGAAACTTCCGACAAGCCAGTACATGACCTTCGCCATCTGACAATGTCAAGGTGATACCATTTTTGGCACAAGAATAATTTACACCTTATTAACATCTTATCATTTTTGAAGCCCTCTTGATTTTTTATTTCGCATTCAGAAAAGAAAAAAAATATCGCACTAAAAAAGATTTTTATGCTACCAGGAAATAAATATCTCCATTAGAAATCATAAATAATAAATGTCCTCGTTAAAACTTCTCTCATCTAGGAAAAATTACTTTAATTTAAAATATAATTGTTTTCCAATAGGGAAGCTTTCAAATATCAATTCCCAAAAATTGAACTACTTTCCATTTTTAACATTAGATCATAAATAATACGAATGTTTTTAATAATAATATAAATAATTTTATTAACATAAAACTTAATATAAAACTTTTCCTTTGATAAAATTATAAACAATTTTTAAAAATAAAAAGTACTACATTTTTTCTCTATAAAAATCCTCACCGATAATAAAACAGCAATTCCCCTTTCACAAGAGTATGAAAAATATTCAGTACACTTCATGTTAAAAGGTCAACACACTTTCCTACGCATTAAAGTTTTAAAGTACTCTATTGCCGGCGTATAACGTCAATCTGACAATAATAACTTCATATCTATTTTATCTAGAGACGTATGTAAGCACAAAAGCTTTAGACGCAGATGTAATTTTCTTCATTGGGGCAATAATATTAGAAAATAATAATGCTGCTCTATTCTTTTCGTATTAAAAAAAAACCCTAGAAAAAATTATTTCATATTTCTCTCTATGAATTTATTGCGATGAACTGTGGTTGAATAAGATGGATATAACAGGAACATATTGCATATGTACTGCAATTCCAGAGAATAGTCTATCGTGACAAGAATAATCACTCTATTACGTACGCCAATACCCCATTTTTATTCTGGTCCTATTCTAGTCGATCACTCTTCGATTCCAGAATTGAGGATAGTAACTTTGAGAAAGTAAATAGTCCTCTTGAAACAAACAACTCTTGGACTCTTAATTCTATTCTATTTGAGCTAATTTTATTCATTTTCTTTCAAAACTCTTCTATTTTTATTGTATACTTTATGCATTTATAATTAATAAAAAGAAATATAAATATATATAAATATAAATTACAATATTTAATTAGTAATTGACAAAATAAATTTATTATCTAACAATAAGAGGGTGAATTGACTATAGTGATTTTTATAAACTTTTGAATAGGAAATAGTTTTTAATAATTAAAAACTGACAATAAAGACGTTAAAACCTGTTATCAATAACGACAACAAAAATTGACGATACTTATTTTCATAAACTATTTCCCAGTCCCAGATTTTAACAATTAAAAACTATTTCCCAGTCAAAAGTTTATAAAAATCATTATATTCATTTTTATTGTAATTATTGACAGATTTTAAAATCACCATTGTCAGTTCTTAATTATTAAAAACTATTTTCTAGTCAAAAGTTTATAAAAATCATTATTGCTAATTACAAATTTAAAATCTTTTAATAATGACAATAATGATTTTTATAAACTTTTGACTGAGAAATAGTTTTTAATACTTAAAGTGGGAAATATTTTGTAGTAATTAGAAAGTTTACAAAAATCATTGTTGTCAATTTTTATTTTCATTATTAACAGATTTCAGAATCATTATCGTCAGTTTTTAATCATTAAAAACTATTTCCTAGTCAAAAGTTTATG
>JBAGKK010388395.1:0-16487 GCA_037177015.1 Euceroptres primus
GTAGAAAACTACTAATTCACGTAGTAAGGGTTACTAATTTATTTAGTAAGCCTTACTAAGTGAATTAGTAGTTTTCTCTATGAATTAGTAGTTTTCTACCATTAATTAGTATTTTTCTACAATTAATTAGTAGAAATGCTTACTAAAGCAATTGGTAAACGATTCGGCACTATTTCATTAGTAGAAAACCACTAATTCAGATTTAGAGAGAATGAATTCTGGAACGTTATAAGTTTCTATTTTTCATAATTCTCTGAAAATTAATCGGAATTTTGAATAAACAAAGAAGAAAAAGAGGGAAAAAGGAAAAAAAATCTGAAATAAATGGATTTTAGGGGATTTTGAAAATAATAGGAGAAAAATAGGTTAAAAAATGGGAACAGGGGATTAACTGTGATCCCTGAAATTTATAAAATTATATTCTTTTAAGAAAATATCTTTTAAGAAAAAATGAATTATTTTTTAAGCAAATCAAAGTACATTTTGAATAAATCATTTAAAGCAGAATTTAAAATGAAATTAACATCAAATTGAAATATAACAAAAAATTAATAAAAATGAAATTCTTACAGTTGCACAATGCAGATCAACTCGCAGATTGGTGTATGAATCATCTGTGTGTAAATTACAACAAACTTTGTAAAATGTCCCCACGTAGTGTACGACTTCTGCATCCTGAAAATCAGGAATATTTGAATGAACATCGTTGGCCTCCAATTTGGTAAAAACTTTAAAAACTACAAAATATTCAAACCAATCAAGAAATTATTAATTAAATTCTCAGTGGATTTAAATATTTTTTCCTACATTCATGAGAGTTTTATAATTTCCTTAAAAACGATGTCCAATATTTATGTACTTATTAAGTAAAATTTCTAATTACAGGTATCTGAAGGACTACGATTACTACCAAAAATGTTTAGCAGAACAAGATAAGGAGAGCAAGCCAAGTTTAAAAAGAAATCGCAATCAATCTGGTTGTCTTTGTTTTTCCACATCGACTAAAACCAGACGAGAGGGAATTAATGTGGTAAATGAGACACCACCAGATCGTCCATTATTTGATGCATCAATCGAGTCCGGAGAAACTATTTGACAAGAGCCAAGCGGCCTCAGCCGCTCTTTCCGATTCATACTGACCTTTCCTGTGCTCATCATATTTATCTGCACTATTTTTACCATTTTGATACTGCTACAGATTTATACTTAAGGTCGGTTAATTATAAGACGTACGTATGTATAATTATTAATTGAGGACTGTCAAAACTGCAATCGTGAACATCTTCTCTACGAGATCGTCTCTCATTATCATATCTCTCGTCGAAAATCCATCGACTCTCATCAGTAAAATGCAAAGTGATAGAATATCGAATACCAATACCATAATTGGTAATTATAATTGTAACAGAATCTGGGATCCTTACCTCGCCACTTCTGTAAACGACTTTTTCTAAGTGAAGAGATATTCTTTGATATGGAGAGTGGGGACAAATTCGGCCCTTTTTTTAAGGGAGCACTGTATAATTGACTTTTAAAATTTATTGATTTTGAAAATTTATTTTTATTAGGAAAAAATTGTGATATTCAAATAACGTGATTAAGTGACTGTAATAGTTAAAAATTCTAATGTTTCTATTATTCTACTTTTATTATTTAAATGCTATCATTCCAGATTTTAATCTTTAAATCTGAATTAGTCATTTTTGATTAATGAAATAGCGCCGATTCGTTCACCAAATGATTTAGTAAGAATTTTTTTTTTTTAAGTCGATAATAACTAATTCACAGTTAGATCACAGCCAATTCAATTAGTATAAAAATTCACTACTGGAATCAAATTCAGTATACTGTGGCTAAAGTGAATTAGTAGTATTTCACTGTGAATTAGTCATTATTAACTAAAAATTAGTAGTATTTCACAAATTAGTCATTATTGACTAAAAATTAGTAGTATTTTACTGTGAATTAGTCATTATTGACTAAAAATTAGTAAAAATGGTTACTAAATCATTTGATGAACGAATCGGTGCTATTTCATTGGGCAAAAATGACTAATTTAGTTTGAAAGAGTAAATAAATTAAAAATCGTCTCATTTGCATGGTATCAATTTTTCAAAATTCGACATATAAAATGTTAAATGTACCGAAGTATTTTAGAAAATTTTAAAAAGCACATGTAACAGCATTTTAAAACGTATTTATATAACGTGTATCGTATAATCAATTGGATACATATTTTTTATTTCGGATTTTGAACTTCTCAAAACTGAACCTCAAATGACTTGATTTTTGTTTTCTTAAAGTAATAATAGTCTTCCCTTAAAAATAAGCGTGTGTTTAAAACAGTTTTGTTCCAAGGCATGATAAAAAAAATACCAGAGATATTTATTTTAAAATTGAAGCACAATGATTCGACATCTTTGAATTTTTATTTAAAAACAAGTACCGGCATTCCAGTCAATTAAAATGTTTATCAATTAAAATTAACGAGTGATCGAAGTGCAGATTTATAATTTATAATTATCACAATACTCATTTGTCCCCTAACCTCATGAAAAAAAGAAGCATATCAGATATTAATTAGAAATCATGTCCTGTTTAGAGGTATCAATAATTTTATCATAAATAATTTTTTCGTCCATTGTCGAATCTCTTCGAACGTATATTTTTTATGTGTGAGAAGTGCATATGATAATATGATAAAAATGTAAGAAGATTTTGTACGTAACTCGTAATAAAACGCTCATTCTTATAAAGGCCTTTTATGGCCTTTTTATTTTCTCTCTTTAAAAGATAATTTCAAAAAATAGGTAAACATATTATAAGAAACTGTAGTTTTTCATTTCCTATTTAAGAAATAAACTTTTAAGTAGTCATAAAAAATGAGAAAACAAATTTATAAGAATAACAAAAATAAAAATAAAATTAATAAACAAAAAATTTTATTGACTCAGAAATAGAACTATTAAATTTCAAGTTTCCTTTTTTAAAACATTCAATTATTCAAATGTTAAAAGTTGAGTAATATTTATAAATCCTTGTATTTTCTACAACTTCTACTTTGTGTTTTAAAATTAATTAAAGATCATATAAAATAAAAAAGAATACTTGTATTAATTATAATATTTCAGTAATATTAACAAGAATTTGTGATAAAGAAAAACAATCTTTAAAAAATTCAGCAGACTTTCAATAAAATTTTAAATATTATTCAAACCAACGGCGTTTTTGAATTCTGTCAATTCCAAACAACTTTCCCGCCTAAGAGCCTCACCCCGTGATTAACCAATCGGAGCGCTCCCTTTCCCCTGCGGCCACTCCCTGATTGGTCAATCCAGCGGAAGAAAAACAGAACTGTCGCACATCGCAGTTTTAGAAACGGGACATATTTTTCAATGAAAACGCAGCTTGAGACTCTCCTTTTCGAGTTTACCCCGCATACTTTTGGAATAGTCTTTGGCAGCGCCAGCCAACCGAACGCAGAAATGTGTTGTGATGTGCATGCTTGTCGATGATAAATTATCTCTTCAGTGTAGATGTTTTTTGGTGAGTTTTAATATCAACAAATAACGAAATCTCCCCAATCCGAAAAAAACACTCCCCAAGATATCCATTCTGGTGTACGTGAAAAAATGTTAACGGTTTCCCCTGAACCTCTGTCGCCATACTTTGACAAGGAAACGAACACGGCTCTTTTTTATATTTCGAAAGTGTGCTTCGTCAGCTATTCATATCTTTAAACACACAGGAAACCTCGTGGCACTCATGTAGCCAGTAAACTTCAAAATAAGTGGCAAAAATGCATTCCAGAACTGTGCACTTAACCTTCTTACCACCGGTTTTATTTTGATTTTCTCCCTTTCGAGTGAAATTCCCAAATTAGACTCATTCACCACTCACCAGCAAAATTCAATAACATCTCCGAATTCTTGATAAAAATTACTTTTAAATTTTTTAAGAGCTTTTTCAAAAAAGGTGTCAAGATTTACACGAACAGGATGTGACATCTATTAAGCATCCACACCCACTTGCAAAATCAATTGTATATTAAGGTTAGGCATTGTTAGTCACTAATAAGCAGTATTAACTTTAAAACTGCAACAGTTTATTGTATTTTGCGAGTTCCTATCGCTTACTTCTTCAGGTGATATTATTTTTATTCGTCCATTTCTAATGTTAACATAAATGTAACTGTTTACTAACACACCTGTTGCATCACTGTAAAATCGGCTTCATTATGAAACGAATCGGTTATTGGTAAGTAAAAATCATCCAAGTGGCATGGAGATTAAACCCAATAAAAATTCCACTAATTAGAATACGAAATTCCCATTTCTTGATTACGTGTTGCAATCCTGATTTTACAAAACATGAGCACGCCCCAAAGCGTATTATCAATATTCTATGTAAATAGTTGTATCTTCAGTTGAAATAATACAATCGTTCATTAATTTAGGTGCCAGCTGTGTAGGAAGTGTGCCAGTAGAATGGGCAAGCTCTTGTCAAAAATCTTTGGCAACAAGGAGATGCGCATTCTTATGCTGGGGCTGGATGCTGCCGGGAAGACCAGTATCCTTTCAAATTATTTTAATTATCACCTTGATTCATTTTTTCTAAAAGCAAGAAGTTTTTTAAATCCGCATTATTCTCCTTTTATATAAGTCATTTGAGGAATTTAACTTTGATAGTAAACGAGACTTATGATTGCTTCTGCCTACTATACACCCACAGACTTATTATCACAGACATCCACGTTTCAGATAATTGTTTTCGCTTCTGCATTCTCATGATAACTATGTGTGAACCTAAAGGCCAAATTCTTTATCTGTGTTAGTTTTCTGATTACTCGTCTTATTAACATTTTGTAATTATCTCCAGTCCTCACACTCGTTAAAAACAGGAATGATTCCTTTTTTTTAACTTATCTAAACAAGTTCAATCATTTCACTTTAGTCTCATTACTTTTTAATTGAATTCTGATGTTATCAAATTTTAAATCTGGAGTTTGCCCGTCAAAAAACAGAAGTATTGCCAAAGTCGTTTTTAAATATTTAACAACTCAAAAGCAGACTTTCAAAAATATGGTTGACAATGAATCACCCTCGAAGAGACATTTTCATCTACTTGTGTTTCCCTATATTCTATAATATTTTTCTTTACATAGTTCCAACTTTCTCTATTGTTTTGCGATCTATTGTTTCATTTAAATACCTGAATCTGATTTCCTTAACAATATGAACTAGCTATATTGTATAAACTCAAATTCGGTCAGTCTGTGACTACGATACCTACAGTAGGATTTAACGTTGAAACTGTTACTTACAAAAACGTCAAATTTAATGTGTGGGTAAGTAGAAAACAAAACCTTACTACCTAACAATCAACAGTTGATTGTATAAAATCAATGTTTTATTGCTTAAAATACATAAAACGTAAATAATGTTTTATTGTTTAAAATACATAAAACGTAAATAATGTTTTATTGTTTAAAATACATAAAACGTAAATAATATTTTATTGTATAAAATCAACTTTTATTGCATAAAATTTAATATAATTTATAGAAATAACAAAAGCAATAAGATTGAAATTATATTTTTTATTCAGGATGTGGGAGGACAGGACAAAATTCGTCCACTGTGGCGTCATTACTACACAGGAACGCAAGGACTAATTTTCGTAGTCGATTGTGCTGATAGGGATCGAATTGACGAGGCCCGCCAGGAACTCCATCGAATAATAAACGACAGAGAAATGCGCGATGCCATTATTCTTATTTTTGCCAATAAGCAGGATCTTCCAGGCGGTAAATACTACAAAATTAATTTCCTCTGCTCGTTTTATGCCAAAAGATTTGATTCTATAGTTTACTTGTCTGCATTTAAAATAATTCCAAGTAATTAACGTGTCGTAATTTTACAGCGATGAAGCCTCACGAGATCCAGGAGAAGTTAGGATTAACGAGAATACGAGATAGAAATTGGTACGTTCAACCATCCTGTGCTACAACAGGGGACGGACTATACGAAGGCCTTACGTGGTTGACTAGCAATCATAAATTATGAACAAATAGTTAGTCACGTTTTGATGGTTTCAAGCAGGGATTACACGCCTGCCTCGTGTTTTAACTTTACTGTTACACAAATTGAGGCTCCAAGAAATGCAAAAATATCGAGTAGAACTTTGTGTGATGAGAATCTTTCATCGATCGTCAAACCAGCAAACGTAAAAAAGGTGTATTTAATAATGTGGTGTTTTAGTAATATTGGCACTAGGCAAGAATTGTTTAACCATGAGCGAGGTACCAAAAAAGGAGGGAAATTTGCGTAGGATTTCGTTATTAGCTATTTCTTCACGGTGTCATCGGACGTAGAACCTTGTCAAACGAAATAGAGTAAGTCAGGCCCAAAGCGACCTTACTCTAGCTTTTGTACATGTTTTCCGTGTAATTTTTTGAACTAGCAGTGTTATTATACATCAAAGGATGTACCTCGCGTGTATAATGTATCTTAAATTTTATGTGAATTTCTGACTGAAACTGTTTCATAAACAGTATCTGTAATTTCTTCCAGTACTTTGCACTCTATCAGAGAAGTTACATATTTACGAATTACGAAATATATAGTTCAAAAGTTTGACCTCGTACACCTGATAAATCTGCGAAGAATCATCAGCACTCGTCGTCAAACTTTTTTATCTATCCGGCTTCACATGGAGCGTTAAGTACGTAAAATCGATTTTCGACCATGAGCACTTGCCTTCATTTTCCCCAGATTCAATGTACGTTAGATTAAATACCAGAGTATTATAAAAGATTCTTTCCACATCAAGATACTATTTATGGAGCGTGTATCTCTACGATTGAAAATTTGTCACAATAAGGTGTATAAAATTGTTTGTTTTGATAGTTAATAAGCTAAAAAATTCATAGGTTAAGGAGAACGATGAATAATATCACAGGGGCTTATTTATTAATTAACGTTAATAGCTCAAAGTACCAATAATACAAGCAACAAAACATAATCCTTATTATATTAAGTTTTTTTAATCGATTAAAATTTAGTAAGTAATTTTAGACTTGACGACCATTGTTGTTGTATATTCCATGCACCAAAAAAGCGTAATAGATTTTTCTCGTAGTCTATTTTTGCTTCAAAATTAGAATTTATTAACACAAGTATTAAAGCGATTCATTATATTTACTGGTTTGTGCGTACTCGAGAAAATTATCCTGAACAATAAATTAATTATTTTTGTAAACTTTTGTTGTGGTAAAATTGAATTCCAGAATACCACAAATTTTTATGAATTCGATGTCTAAACTAGTTCAAAGATTCCCAGCAAGTCGAAAAGTTTTCGTCATAAATTTTTTGTGCCAAAAGAGCCCGGTTGAAAAATGAAACTGTGTTCTGATAAAACATCCTTGAAGATTCGAAAAGTACAACGATTTCTTCATTCAGAAAACGCAAAAAAAATATATGTCAAAGATAGTTTGTCATTGAAGAGGAATTAAATTTTACATCGAAGAATTAAGGTAGTGCACGTAAGAGTTTATAAATAGCACATTGTACAGCATAACTTACATCGCTCTAGAAATTTTATCATCTCTGTGTATTTTAGAACTTTTGATCTGCGAGAAATCTTTGTTTATATTTATGTCTCCAAAGATTAAAGTAATCGCACAATCCTTTAAAAAAAATACTCTACATTAGAATTGCACTTCAAGGAATGTTTGAAAAAGTATGACGTTGGTTCTTCGATTATTTTGTACTCTTCCTAGTTTACGCTTCGTTCAAAAACTTTCTTTTTTTTCGAAAAATGGTGTAATCGATTTTATAAGATCAAATTATTTACTAAAATTTTATTTTTTTACTTAGGTCCTCTTTTTCCCAGTGGAGACGTATTTTTCGAAGAGGTCTTGATTGTCTAAGATATTTATTTTTAAGTTTAATTTGACACCCGTGTCTAAACGTCCTCGTAAAGACTGGAATATTCTATTATCCTTAATTGTAATAAAAATTGTATATCCAGTTAATATGTCGGCGCAAAGAAAACGTGCAGGTATACATTGATAATGTCCCAACACTACGCGAATGGTTAAATATACAAATTGTTCCACATTAGATTGTAATTGTACATAATATTGATTCTGTACTATTTGATTGCTAATATCTTTCCTAGTATTAACATATTCCTGGAACAATGTAACTTTAATTTAATGTTATTTAAACGAAAAACTTAATATAACATTCAGATTATAAATGAAGATCTACAATTCAACCCCCCTTTGCGAATAATTTCTAGAATATCTGCAAACACGGAGATGGACAATAATATTTTATCATTTTTCTCAAAATTAACACAGATAAAATACATCTTTAGTTGAATATTAACAAAATTATAAATAACTTCTTGGGAAAAGAGATTGGCAAATAATTTAGTTAAATTTAAAAAAAAAAACTACGAAGGTTTGAATTTGAATATCAGGATTTAGTTCAAACTAAGAATATCAGGATTTGAAAAAATATTTTCCATCTCTGGTAGCTGTGAGCATATTTTTGTAAGTCTCCCGCAGGTACTTTACACAATTTTTGTATGAATTTAAAGAAAATTTTACAATTTTAGTTTCAATTAGAAATGAAGAGACTTATAAAAAAGGCTTACTGGTCATATTGATTCTGGTGCAAAAATGTATTTTTGCACGTTGCGGACAAATGAAAATTGACAGGGAATTGTTGCGTAGATGGAGGAGACTGCGTGCCAATATTTTGTAAAACTAGGAATTCTACAGTTTTGCTTCTATCATATTTCTGTAGTCTTCTCTCCGACGAAACGAGAAAACATTTTATATTCTATACCATTGTTGAAGGAAATAAACCAGAACCATTTATCATACACACTCAAAAAAACGAGGCAGTTAGAATTGTTTTTTATTGATAATCTGCTTAATTCGAAAAAGACCCAAAATTTCTCAAGAAATTACAAATTTTAATTCTAATTAAAAATTAGAAATTAATTTAATTTATATTAATATTTTCAAAAAAAATAATGAATTATAAATATCTATTAACTTGCGATTAATAAAATAATTTTTGAAATCAGCGAAATGCACCATTTAAATATTTTTAAATTAATATTAGAACTTTACCTATTTTTAAAAAATACAATATATTTCTGTTTACTGACTTTCAGGGAGTTTAATTTTTCTCCGTTATTTTCTGTATTTTTTTTACACGTAACAACCTGGTTTATTGGTAGTGATAACATGTCCCATGTAAAATGTCCATCTCCACATTGTTAACTAAATTGGAAGTGTGGTAAACAATTTTATAAAAAGAATTGCGAAACAAGAAGGTATGTTCTGTACAGAATTGAAATTAAACTAGGCTTTCATAAACAAGGAATTAAAATATTTAAGATTTGAAATGTACGTGATAACTATTCTGTGCAGTTTGCTTTTATATAGGAACAAGTAAATAGAAATATGATTTTTTGCAGATATTATTCCTTAAAATATTTTTCCTTGAAATTGAAAAATGCATCTTCTAAAGATATTTTTAAATATCTGATATTTATTTATTTTTACTTTGTTTATTAGAAATCCAACAGTTCGAATACCAATAATAGAATTACATTTGTAGTACATTTTATAGTAACTCAATATAAATATTTATTTATTTAAAATAATATTTAAATATTTAAAAAATCGTCATTTTTTAATCATAACATAAATATTTTTAAGTAAAATAGTATGAGGGATTTTAAATGAGTATTTCATATTCTGGGAAAATTCAATGCTTCAAAGAACTGCAATAATTTTTCAAATGTTTTAAATAAATATTTCAAATTACAAACATTTTTATTTAAAAAAAGAGGATTTTTCTTCCTAACGTAATTTAAAATTTCTATGTTTTAATAATAATGAACAAAGAAATATTTTTTTCTGCTACAAAAATGTTAATAGGTGGGATAAAGAATATCAAAGTTGTGATGGGGAAATGCAATCTCCTATGGTTATTAACCCACATAGAAATAGGATATTTGCGAAATGGAGCTAAATTACAATTTAAAAATCTTGATAAGACACCAGAAAGCATTACACTGTTGAATACTGGTCACTTTGGTATATTTATTATTAATATTTTTACATTGATTAAAATTTGAATAACATTTAAAATATGTAATTTTAATTTTAATAATATTTAACACTCAGATACTTCTCAGCTTAAAACTACTACAAACTAGAATTTATTAACTGTCTTCAATTCTATTTTTTAATTTTTATAAGACACAAAAATTATTTATTTCTTTTTTCATCATTTTAATTATTCATTATTTTATATAATACTTTATATAGTATATAACATAGTGTATACTTGGGAGAAATAAATTATTATTATTATTATACTTTATATAGTATATTGCAGTGAGATTTAGAGCTGTTTGGTCTGGAGCACCATCAATAATAATAATTAATGGTGGGGGTCTTAGAGGCAATTTCAAATTTGCTAAGGCGACTTTTCATTTGAGCCAATTTGATAAACAGAGTAGCGATCATAAAATTTCAGTTACTAAAAAACTTCAAATTGGGTAGTTTCTAAAATTGAACACAATAAATATTTCTTTTTATAATAAAACTTTCAAGTCATTTAAAGACGCCCGAGAAAAAAAAGAACGGACTTGCAACATTTGATGTATGGTTAAACGTAAGTAGTTGCAACTTTCATTTTAAGCGCTTATTTTATGTTAGTAAGTAGCTACTTCTATTTTATTTATCATTTCAGGCAAAAAAAAATGTTGAATCTGCACTTAAACTATTGGAAAGTAGTTTGAGTAAATTACAATTCATAAATTTAACAACAAAAATAACTCCATTTCCCTTATCTAATTTTAAGTTGGTTTCGAAATATCGATTTATTGTTTATTCTGGATCTATTGTATCACCTTGCTCCGAATCTGTAACTTGGTTAATAGCACCAAATGTTCTTCCTGTATTCAAAAAGAGAGGTTTGAATTTATATTTTAAAAAATTTAGGAATACAATTTTTTTAAAATTAGTTATATTTCTTTATTTATATTGATGGTAAGGTTTTGGCCAGATGAATTATAATTAATGAAAGATGTTGAATGGTTTTTGTCTACTAGGCCTAGTTTATTACTTGGTAAGATAATATAGTTTCATCCATCGACGCCGGACCTCATCAGTTACAGCTGTTGATGATTATTTATAAATAACAATATTATATGATTTACATGTATATTATTAATTATAAAAAAAGTTTCTTACCTTAAAATTAGACGAAAAATTGACATGCCGCAGTATATATGAAATAAGTATTCATAGTTTTAATATTATTTAAGATGATAAAAAATTACTTTTAACTAAGTGGTAAGTACAAGAATCTTCTTGAATATGGCGCAGGTCCACACAATAAATATTAAATTATAATAAAATACTAAACCGAAACCATTGGTAAAATTCATTCAAGAAGATTCTTGTACTTACCATTTAGTTAAAAATAATTTTTTATCATCTCAAATATTAAAACTATGAATACTTATTTCACATATACTGCGACATGTCAATTTTTCATCAACAGCTGTAACTGATGAGGTCCGGCGTCGACGAACGAAACTATTATTTTACCACTAATAAACCAGGCCTAGTAGACAAAAACAATTCAACATCTTTCATTAATTATATTCCTTTATCATTATCTATTGAAGATTGTTTACTTTTTATTTTATTTTCACTTTAAAAAAAAAGTCAATGTTGCTTTCAGGTACAATCATTAGACGTATAACTGTTGGATTATTGCAATAAACAAATAAAAATACCTTCCCACCCAACACAAAAACGTATACCTTATTATGTGTATGTAAACAATTAAAAATGTACCAACTAATAATAAACAAGTTGAAATAAACCAAACTATAATAACAATTCGAAATTTTTGATATTTTATAAAATATCCTTTGCAGAGAAAAAAACAGGCCTAAATGCATGTTTTGAGATTAAAAAATATATTTACAGTTTAATAAGGCTTCGCTTTTCGCAAGGGTTATTTGCAAACTTAAAATCAGAATAAATTTGTAGCTGGAGTTTATAGCTGCAATTGTACTTTCTTCAAAACGAATGTGCATATTTAGGCGGAAGTAAAAATGCAAAGAAAAAAAAAACTATTTGAGTTATACAGGCGTTACAGTAGAGCAAGCGCGACTTTCTCGCAGTAGAATAAATTTACCATGGTCAGACGCAGTGGAAGAAGGAAAACGACCGGTCGATGGTATTTTTCTTTCACTGCCTCTAACCACACCAAATTTCTTTTACTACTTCGAATTCTCGCTTTGCTATTTTACCGTCGCACATGAACAAAAAATACAACCCTATTTGTAATAAGTTCCCTTCCAATTTTATTTCTGAATTTAGAATTTAAAAAAATTGTTCATCTTTATATGCATGATGAATGAATAAATGAATTAAAACATTTTAAAAATGTTTTAACATGTTTTAAATTTAAACATTAAAAATGTTTAACATTTAAAATTAATTGTAATTGTGAAAATTTTATTCCTTGTACTTAAATTATCTCATTTCAGTTCTAAAATAATTGGTTAAAAATTTTCCACCAAAAAATACCGAATGTACCGAAATAAAATATATGTGATACACATCACCAGCAACACGTTAACTCATATAGGCTTTGGCACGTGCACACAAGTAAATCTCTCTATCCCTGTTCCATTCCCTTTTGCCGTTTTATTATCAGACTATGACTATATTTATATATGTATCTATACTTTTATCTATGTAAAAGAAAAAAATAATTCGTTTTTAACTCGTTGAGGTCTTGTTTTACTCGTACGTATCAAGTTTTGTATGTAGTGCAAACCATTTAAATATGCAGATGTAGATGTTTTATTTTTTCCCGTAAAAGTTAATGGATTCTTAAAAAGAAATATATGGCTCGGCACCATTAAAAAAGGTCGAGTAGCTAAAGAATTCAATTTTCAAATTTAATGAGAATAGCTCAATGATTTATTATTTCATTTTTTTAATTTTTTTTAACACGTTTCTGCTTTCAAAGTTATTTTTTGTACATTTAATAATTTTTTTGTAAAAATTATTATCATTTACCCTTTTTAATTTTGCAAAATTCGGATTACTGCTTTAAAGCGCTTTATATTTCCATACTTCCATCAAGATATCTAAATAAAAAGTTTAAAAATGGTAAGTTCACAACTGTTAAACAATTCTGTTAAAGAAAACTATAAAACATTAATTAAAAATGTCAAATACAGTAAACCTATTTCCTGCAATTTAGTTTTTTGTATAATGAAATTATATTAAGAACCTTGTTTTCTGTCTTAAAATACGTTTCTGTTATATATGCATAATGGACTGTGTGTATTTCCTTTTACATATTTTCAATATATTTGGAAAGTTTGCAAACTATTTTGAAAATATTCTTTCCTCTTGTGGAGAGTCTTTTTTCAATAGCTCCTTTCATCTTTGCCATCAAATATTTTACATCTCACTATAAACTCCAAACACAAAAACACTTGCATATTATAAAAAATTATATGTTTACAAAAATCTAATTCAACTCTTCCATTTATATAAAGTTCAATCATCTAAAAATCGATTTCTCATCGTTTTTCTTTAACTACTTACAACTCTATTGTGACTTTAAATTATATTCTTTAGCTAATATTCCCCCATTCATAAATTATCAATATTTTCCAGTTTCTCAAGCTCAAACAGTAAATAACCAATGGCCAATAAAGAAATATTTCTTCTTAATATAAATTCACAATGAAAAAAATATATACAAAAAACTAATTCGACCCTTCCATTAACATCCAGGTCAAACAAAAACAAAATAAGAGGCCATCCATAAATTGTGTAGGTTCAATAAAAAAATCTTACTTGATATGAATGACTCCTAAGTCTTAAGTAATAACTTAACTTTCTTAAATTTAGATATGTATGTAATATATATGTATGTAAATAAAAATATATAAATATATATGTAATATATTAAATTAAAAATGTAATGTATGTAAATGTATGTAATATGTAAATATAATATATATCCTCATTTCTGCTTTTAACCCTAGGTTTCAACCCTAACTTTTAACCCTTTTCTAGTTAAAGTAACTAGTTACTTTTAACTAGTTATTTCCCATCCCTGCAATACAGCATACCAAACTCAAACAATAAATAGGATTGCCTCCCATTCTTTCTCCAATTGTTTATCATAACTTAATCAATTTTCAACAAAAAGTAAATGAATTTTCAACCAAAATAAATGAATTTTCAACTAAAATAAATGAATTTTCAATCACAGTAAATGAAAAGTGGTTGAAATTTCAAGAATTTCCTAACAGTGCATATCTCTATTACGATTTTGAATAATGATCCTCAGCTAATATTCCTCCATTCATAAATTATCAGTACAATCCAGCATACCAAACTCAAACGCCCCTTATTCTTCCTCCAATTACTTATAACTGAATCAATTTTCAACAAGCAGTAAATGATTTTTCGACTAAAATAAATAAATTTTCAATCATAATTAAGTAAATTTTCAACCACAGTAAAAGAAATTTCAACTCCAGTAAATGAATTTTCAATCGCAGTAAATAAAAAGTGGTTGAAATTCAAGAATTTGAATGTTGAAATTGAAATTGTTGAAACTGTTGAAATTCAACAGTGCATATCTATATTATGAGTTGAATAATATTCCTCAGTTAATATTCCCCCTTTAGTCCAGTCATCTGGTCGAGAAAATTGTGTAAACCTGGTAAAGTAAAAAAACCCAATTTTTTTAATAAATCGCTTCATTTTGGGGTGCACAATATCGCTTCAGGTTTTTTGACAAGGTTTTTGTCTGGTAACCCGGAAAATTTTTTGAAAAAGGAGGAAAAAATCATATACCTGTGATTTGTTGCTTTCCTGTGCATCCTAGAGGAAAAATGCATTATTCAAAAAAGAAAGTAGATGAAATTCTGAGAAAAAATAAAAAAAAAGTTTTCTGGGACCAATAGTCAAAAAGTTATGATCTTTTCAGAAAATCTAATTTTTTCGATTTTTTGCCAAAAATCACATATTTTTTTTTGCTTCCGTGTAGCTCGAATCCGGGGTTCAGAGATGAATTAAGCAAAACTTTATTATCTGTAATTTGAAATAAAAACGAATATTCTAACTATAATAGATCACGAGTTATCATCTCTTAAAGTAGACCCTTTTCGGCCTATTTTTAGGGGTAAATGACATGAGTTAAATTTTTTCAAAGGAGCTCGCTTCTGCATGAATTGACATTGAAGTTGACACAGAATGAATGAAATTACATGAAATTTCGCGTAATTACGTTCTAACCTCATTAGTTTCTGATTTATGGTCTTCAAAAAATTCCGTTTTTTTCCATTTTTTAGCCGAAAATCGGAAAACTGTGTTTATTGAAAATAGCCCGTTTCCTAGATGTCACAGGAGGAAATTCTACCAAGACAAGTTATAGTGGGTTAAAATCTGCGTAAAAAAAAACAAAATGTCTTAGGCTTAATAGGTCACGAGTTATGGCCTTGTAAGGATTCCCTTTCTCTAAACTGATACTAAAGTGCATCGTGAAATGCAACTATGGCCTTATTTTAACATTTCTACGGCTCAATTGATTAAAAATAGTTAAGTCATTTTTTATTAATAAATAAAAAATTATTTAAACAAATGTTACCTCCTCGTGACTGGAATATGCATTTTTTCGCATTTTTGAGCTACAATTTCTCCCAGGGAGGCTTATTGCAAATTAAAAAAATACCAATTCGATATTTACTGACTTTTTATGAATAAACAAATAAATTTTTAAACAAATGTTTTCTCTTCGTCCTCAAATATACATTTTTTGGCAATTTTGAAATGAGATTTCTCTCAGAGAGGCTTATTTACAATTAAAAAAATATCAACTTATCATAAAGAAGTACCTTTTTTACAATTTTTATGCATTTTTAGTAATATTTTCAAGTTTTAAAGAGTCTATACTTATTTCTTCGCCACCTATGGGGTAACGCAAAATTATAGCTCAAAAATGCCGAAAAACGCATATTTCCGGCACGAGAAGGTTTCAGGCACAGGTATATTTCAGTCACAGGTATATTTCAGGCACAGGTATATGATTTTTTGCTTCTTTTTCAAACAATTTTCCGGGTTACCGGGCAAAAACCTTGTCACAAAACCTGAAGCGATATTATGCACCCCAAAATAAAGAGATATAAAAAAATTTGGTTTTTTATTTTACCAACCAAAAGTACCAGATGACTGGATTTCTTTCATAAATTAAACAATAAATAGCATTGCTTATCCTATTGCTTATCATAATTGAATCAATTTTCAACTCAAATAAATGAATTTTCAAGCATATTAAATGAAATTTCAACTCCAGTAATGAATTTTCAATCACAGTAAATGATAAGTGGTTGAAATTCAAGAA
>JBAGKK010388395.1:16587-38721 GCA_037177015.1 Euceroptres primus
CTTTTTAAAAGTGCATATCTCTATTACGATTTTGAATAATATTCCTCAGCTAATATTCTCCCATTTATAAATTAAACCATAAATAGCATTGCCCCCCATTGCTTGTCATAACTGAATCAATTTTCAACTAAAATAAAAGCATTTTCAACCAAAATGAAGTCAATTTTCAACTACAATAAATGAAGTTTCAACTCCAGTAATGAATTTTCAATCACAGTAAATGATAAGTGGTTGAAATTCAAGAACTTTTTAAAAGTGCATATCTCTATTACGATTTTGAATAATATTCCTCAGCTAATATTCTCCCATTTATAAATTAAACAATAAATAGCATTGCCCTCCCCATTGCTTATCATAACTGAATCAATCTTTACCTCAAATAAATGAATTTTCAACCAAAATTATGTAAATTTTCGACCACAGTAAATGAAATTTCAACTCTAGTAAATGAATTTTCAATCTCAGTAAATGAAGAGAGGTTGGAATTCAAGAATTTTTTAACAGTGCATATCTCTATTACGATTTCAAATAATATTCCTTAACTAATATTCTCCCATTCACAAATTATCAATACAAACCAGCACACCAAACTCAAACAATAAACAGGATTGCCCCTCATTCTTCCTCCAATTACTTACCATAACTGGATTAATTTTCAAGAAATAGTAAATGATTTTTCAACTAAGATAAATGAATTTTCAGTCACAGTAAATGAAGAGGTTGAAATTCAAGAATTTTTTAACAGTGCATATCTCTATTACAATTTTGAATTATATTCCTCAGCTAATATACCCCCAATCACAAATTAAACAATAAATAGGATTGCCCCCATTACTTATGATACCTGAATCAATTTTTAGCTAAAATAAATGAATTTTCAACCAAAATTAAGTGAATTTTCAACCACACTAAATAAAATTTCAACTCCAGTAAATGAATTTCCAATCGCAGTAAATCAAAAGTGGTTGAAATTCAAGAATTTTTTAACAGTGCTTATTTCTATTTCGATTTTGAATAATATTCCTCAGCTAATATTCCTCCATGCACAAATTATCAATACAATCCAGCATACCAAATTCAAACAATAAATAGGATTGCCCCTTATTCTTCCTCCAATTGCTTATCATAACTAAATCAAGGATCGGTGCCGAGTCCTGAGTGAATCTCAGCTTTCGGAGACGACGCCGACGAAAGTCAATTAACTCCCTCGGCTTCCCTTTCTCAGGTAACGAGGTTCTCATCCCCTAGCGAAAGTAAGAGTCAGACGTCGTGCTTGATTCCTTCCAACCACCCCCTCACGAATTTCAGAGAATACCACCCCCTATATTTTTCGATCCTACCAAAAAAAAGTCATGACGTGCCTTCTCACGTGTCAATCGATTTCAGTCATTGCTCGCCTAGTTCCTAATGCGCGTATATCACGATGGGCGGTGGAACGTAAACTTTTTTAAAAGCGAGAGCGAGCCACCGAGAGAGCCAGCACATCGTACGTACCGTACGTGCATACCTACCCCCTAACATAAACGAGCTCTCACTACCAATGGAGGATGATGTCACCTCGCGCCAGGGAAGTGACTACCTTTTACGTAAGTTCCTTCCCTGTGTGCGTATTAAATCAATGATGCCGAGTTTGCGCCATCCACCAGCCACGGCATGTAACCGGGATTCACCCCCTCTTCACTCTACCAAAAGAGGGGGCGAATTCACCCCCAACCCCTCGTGAGAGGGTGAATCTACCGCCGGCTTACTCGCCCCTCTCGCTCTCTTTCTCTTCCTCTGCCACCGCATGCCCAGCCCTCACCCCACACACACCCACACCCCCAGAAAAGCTCGATTCCTAAAACGCCCGTCGCTTGTAGACGTAGTAAGAGTAATGCGCGCGCGCGCCGAGGGTCGCGATCGAGATGGTTATATTTTCTTCTCGCGATTTCCTTGGGAAAACACGTCTAAAATAAGGAAGAGTGATTCGATTCCGGCCCAGGGTCCCATAACGGTGTCGCCGCCGCCTTCAGGGCATCGAGTTTTGTTTTATCCCCAAGCAAGGTAGAAAGTGTGGAGGCTACGAGCCACCATCCAAGGGTAGTTAGTCCTCGTGTAAAAAAGAAAAAAAATGAAAATTTCATTTCACAGTGAGACGCTGGCCTAAGGGTGAGACAAGAGGCCTAAGGGTAGTTTCCAGAGAAGAGACACGGTGTGCAAAGGTTTTTCTTTTGTGGATTTTATGAATTTTGTGAATGTGACTTGGCGGGGGTGAGTGCGACCTTGGGTGTAGGTGATGATATAATTAATGGTCAAGGAGTAGTACCTGTACCTGCTTTAGCGTTCCAAGCGGCACTAATATCAAACATCGACGGATCACCGCGCAGGACCTCAAGCACCGATACACTATTTTTTTCTAAACGCCAAGAAATCGGCGCGAGGTGCTTTTGCATGCGCCGTAAATTCACCCTTCAACGAGGCGATAAAACGTTTGGATATATACGAGTACTCACCCTTGGAGCGGATATGCCGGGTTGCAACGAAATCCTTTTTGGTGACATCAATCTTGCTGGCTAGACTCTGATTTCGAGATGGCAATCACGTAACTTATATCTGCAAGGAAAAATTTACAAATACTATTAGAAACATTACAAAAAAATAAGATAAGATAAGGAAGAGATTTTTTTAAAAATAAAATTGGGGGGGTGGAAAAAGTTTGTGAGGAAGTGAGACGATATCGATGAGGGCGAGATAACGCGCTGAGATTGATGCGACCGGAAGACGTTATCCAAGAGGGGGTGGCGGAAGTTTCTGATAAGCTCGAGTGGTGAAAATTCGCCGGTGAAACACAAGATGGGAAGACCAATGAGGAAAGGATTGTGTTTTTGTTTTTTGCTGTTGATTGGGGTGGAAGTAAGCAAACAGCAGGAGGAGGACATCCCTCATAATGAGTGAGTAGAACAGCTAGCAAAAGGCGTTTAGAGCATGGCTCGAATTCCTAGAACCATTTGTACACCCTGTAAGCGATCGATTTTTTTTTATAGTTGAGTCGTTCTACTTTACTTTTATGGTCGATTGCATCTCCGATTATCAATTTCTTGCGCCTCATTCGCTCTTACATTTACAACCGGCTATAAATCCGGCAAACCGTTAAGGGTTGGAGAAGTTACTGATAATTAGTCGAGTGCCCGCGACGTGGGGAGCCTGCTCGTGATTGCGTGGTTATGCTAATTACGCATCGTGTCGCTATCGTCAGTTTATCACCTTAGAAATTGGGGCGTTAAATATTTGACATTTTGACATCTGACGAGTGAAACTAGATTTTTTTTTCAATTTTTTAAGAAAATGTGCTTCAAGTTCTGAACGTTCAAATGAATGAAATTTTTATTTGATTTCATTTTAAACTAAAGTTTATTCTAAAATAATGTAATGATAAAGAAGTTCATGATGTTTCTTTCTATTTTTAGTTGGAAATTTGGTTAAATTTAGTTTCAAGATGTTGAGTTAAGAAAAGAATTTTGTTCATTTAAACGTTCAGAACTTCCGGTGCATCTAAGAAAGGGTAATTTTATTTTAATGGGGAAACTATGTTTTTGATTACTATTTTTTGATGAGGAATATTTATGAATCTGTGGAAAAACAAATTAGTAAGAAGAAAAAACTTAACGTAAAATAGGTTACAGGTCTGATGACCATGGGGCGTATCGGCGAGAAATAGGATTTGAGTTTCCACATGTTTTACTTGGAGAAGTAATTATTTTTTTAAATCATAATCTATTCCGTTTAAATAAAAAATACCTCAAGAAACAATGTTTTATATTCTGAAGACATGAAAATTATTTGCATTTATCTAGTTTTATAAATTACACAACTTAAAGTTCTGGAACTGAATATAAATTTGTAATGAATTGTTATTAATATCCAAAATCGTATTTTAGAAATTGGTATAATAGTTTTCTAATCCATTAAATGTTTTAATTACAAAAAAAATAATTACGCAGTAAAAAAAATATGTACTTAAAATTTTTCCACCTTAAAATGGTTTAGATTAAATTCAGTAAAATATGTTTATGGATTTAAGGAAAATTGATTTGATTTTAAGTAAATAATATTTCAATTTAAGACTCAATTCTGAAATTCAGACAGCGTGGTATTAAATTTAGACCAATCTTGCTTAAACGAAGACAAATTTTACTTAATTTAATCCAAACCATTTTGAGGTGTAACAATTTTAAGTATTCTTTTTTATTGTATACTTACTGATTCTTTTCTTGAGAAGAAATATCGAGAGTGTGAACAGCTTAAAATAAAAAAAATCTGAAAAAATTATAAAAATTATACTGAAATATTTTTTATAACTGAAACTATAACTATAACTGATAAAAAAATATACAATTTTCAGTCATGTCTCTTAGTATGCAAAATTCCTCTAAAAAATTGTATGCCTTTTGTTTGAAAGTATCATGCCTTTTTTTGACAGAATGAATTTATCAAGTTTTGTTTGCTTACTCCTGAATACAACTAAATGAATTTTTTTAAAAACTAAATTTTTTTTAAAACTTAAAGATCCATTTGTTTTATTTTTATTTTAATTAACGCCATGTATCAATAAATCCAAATTTACCAAATTGTTTTGTACGAGTAAAGTTCACTTTCAACTTTAACCAGATATTTAGGATAGAAAGTGAATTCAATCGAATATAACACACGGCGAAACAAAGTTTTAATTCAGTTTGTATCGAGGTTTCTTCCAAATCAATTTATAAAAGAAGAACCAGTAACTTGATGATTTTCAAATAAACTTTCCTGAATCTTTTTTAAGGAATGACTTTTTAATGAAATTATTCATTTCAGGAATTAATTTCAAATTAATCAATAGTTCAATAACCCACCCACGTGGAAAAGTTCTACGGAAAGCGTTCTACGGAAACTCTATGAGGAAATTTTACAAAAATTTCCATATCAAGATTGAAACTAGAAATTTGATACAGAAATTTTTCGTAGAATTTCCTTATGGAATTTCCGTGAAACGCTTTTCGTAGAATTTTTCCATGTGGGCAAACAGGGTAAAATAAAATGTGATTTAAATATTCTGGATATAACCCAGAATAACTAAAGTATTAAATCCTTTTTATTGCATAATTTGGATAACTTAATGCTTTTTCCAATAAAACGCATTTTCATTTAACGAACATAGTAAAAACTAGATTAATTAGCTCCAAAAATTAATTATTATTTCTGGGAAATATTAAACCACCTATTCGTCGTTTCGTAAAATATTACATCCTTTTTATTGCATAATTCGAATGAATAAATTTTTTTTCAATAAAACATTCTCATGTAAAAACGTTGTAAAACTAAATTAATTGTCTGGGTAAATTAATTATTTCTCGAAATTATTGAATCATATTCATTACTTCATAAAATATTACACAGTAAAAAAGAATACTTAAAATTGTTATACCTTAAAATGATTTGGATTGAATTCAGTAAAATTTTTTTGGATTTAAGCAAAATTGATTTAATTTTAAATAAAATTTGACTGAATTTCAGACTCAATTCTGAAATTCATGTAATCTGGTATTAAATTTAGACTAATATTGTTTAAATTAAGACAGATTTTACTAAATTGAATCCAAACCATTTTAAGGTGTAATAATTTTAAGTATTCTTTTTTACTGTGTAATATCAGCTAAAATTGGTTCTCTTATTTTGAAAGTAATATATATTCTTGTCAATAAACTCCTGATGATTCTAAATATAAATTCTATCAAAGATTTTTTCCGTTATCAATAATTAAAAACGCTCTGCAAAGAGAATATAAAAAACATATCGTGCATTATAGTAACAATTTTTACGAATCGTATTAAAATAAATTGGAAAATATTTCACGATTTTTTACTATTTTGCAAAATACAATTTAAAAATGATCCCTAAAAGAAAATCGTGGGTAAAAGAGGTCAATATTTTTAAATTACATTAAAATGTTTCAATCTCCTTACTTTCTCTCGACTCTGAATGTGTAGAAAATGTGCTTATCAAAGAGCCCTTGACTTAAGTATATGTCTACACTTCATGATAAGATATTAAGGTTCTTGGAAAAAGGAATTTTATAACAAATGTAATATACAGCTATTTATACAACAGCTTTTAAAAGAAGATAATTTATTACTTTAAAAGCAAATATATATTTACTTTTTTTAAATCAATTCAGATATATGTATATTAAACTTGTATGGATAACATACTTTATTTTGTTCAATAAAATAATATTTTTTACAGTTCAAACAAGAATTTTTCCTCAAATGAAAGAATAATCCTGATTAAATCAATAAATATCGTCAGCAATGTTATATTTCATTGATTCAACGCAAACTTTCTGGCTTGTGGCCAAAAATGGAACAACGTAGGAGGGTTGAATAGTCGCAATAAAAACTGAGACTCTCTCAGTGCGCGATTATTCTTAGCAATGGGTATGTTTTAATAGACGCTACATGTAAATTCCAAAAAAATGGTTCAAAATGAACTTAAATAAGCTCGACACAACTGGAAAATAAATCTGACTCTAAATGGATTTAAACTTCCATTAATTAAAAAAATCAATTATTAAATGTTTTTTAAACATTATTTACATTTATTTTTAAATGCAAGTTATAAATAAAGTTTTTTCATACTTGTTCAAAAGTAAACTGTGAAAGTGGTAATTCAGGATTTTGTCAAGAGGGACACACAATCGCAAATAACAGGAAATGGATTTCGATCTGGTGAAAATTAAAGCTGGACATCTCGTCATATAAAATAGCCTATATTCGTTTTCAACACGGCTGACAGAAACACAATTTATACTATGAAACGATCAACTTTAAACTTCGGTATCACGACTGGTGTTTTACAACTTTACCGAGCTCGTCTATTGTTGGCCGGAGTAACAATAATTTTTGTTTCTAACTTTGATTTCGTCCTACTGACCAACCTATTTATTCTCATAAAAACTAATAATGGCATAAAAACCATGAGACTCTGAACACATGTTATTATTCGCTTTCTTAAAAAAGTTTAACTTAATTAATTTGGATAAATAAATAAATTAATAAATTAATTATTTTATAAAAGTTCCTTCATACATAGTACAAAAACATTTTATATTTTGTCGAGGAACACGTGAAAGTATCATCTCCATGTTTTGCAAAACACTTAAACTTCAAGTTGTAAGAGGCTTATTAGCTTAGGACAAAGAGGTTTAAAGTTTCTCCAACCCTAGGAAAGTTGAAAGCTAATTGTATCGCGAAAATTTAAATTACTCTCAACTAAAGTTCAAAAGACTCATAGAAAATTGGATTTTAATGTTTTAGCAATAATAATAAAAAATAAAAGTTTTCCATAAGTTATATTTCGAAAACTGTTGCCAGCATACTAGACATTAAATATCGTTTTAGAGTGAAAAATTGGGCCATGAGGTTCGGGGTAGACCTTTGGGAGTTTGGAAAACAAGTCACCAAGATCACCGAAATAAAACGGGTAAGAAAATATTGAACTTTTGTAATCCACAAAAAACATATTTTTATCAGTTATTGAAAAATCCTTTCCTAAAGAATCTATTTTTAGATTATAATCAAAGTAAGATAAATATGATCTAAAAAATATATTATATTTTCATCAACCTAAAGATAATAAAATCAATAAATCAAGAACATTTTTTCAACTTAATAATTAGATTAACCCAGTATTTTACTGGCAGACTTCACAGAATTTTTTTCCTCACCGAAATAAAGAAACGAGACGAAAGTTTCGTTCGGATCTCTGATTTTAAACCAAAGCTGGAAGTTTTCACAAAAAAGTAAAAATGTCCTCAATTTCGCATGTGAACTTTTTTTTTGTTCACTGTTATGTAACGACATTGATCCGACGCTATAAACACGACCCGGGGATAACGGTTGATTTTTGTGGATCAACATCTGTTTGGCTTTAAAGTAGATAGACACGTTAACCATAAACTGTTTTAGATTGAGCAAACAATAAGCTTAATTAGATGAATGTATTTTTTGAAAATCCATCAGGCATATGCAAATCACGGCCCAGACAAAGCAAGTGTGAATAAAAAAGATGGCCTCATGCTCGTCCGAGAAATGGCTGCGGAAGTCAAAAACTTGATGGACTTCAAGATGAATGCTGTCATGGTAAATATTCATTAATTATAATTATTTCATTTACTAAAGTATAAAAATAATTTTAATTTTAATTTGTAGCAGGAAATATTATAATTTAAATTTATATTAAATTCCAAAATATGAACTAAAACAAATTTGGAATGAATTGATCTGCAATTTGAATTAATTGATTGGATTTTTTATAGGAATAAAACGATCGATGAAATTGAAGGATTATTAAATTCATTGTTACAGGGATGTTCTTCTCATATATTGGCGTTGTCGATACTATTACGTACTGATCACTTCCAATTCATACCCATTCATTCATGTTAAATGTACGTTTCTCATCTTCCGGGCTATCAGCTTTCACGCTCCATATCGACATTTGTGAAAAATCACAAGAGCTAGTCTGCCAGAGATCTTCGAACCGCATGTTCCCATTTGCTAAAAATTACCTCATTTTATAAAACATATCAGAATGCATTTCCATTCCACCATGACGTTTACTTTTCCTTTGATATTTATATTAAAAAGAAGAAATTATTCAGCCATTCCCATTTACTTTTAACGCTATTTGATGCTAATTCAATACTTTGCTTTTAAATATAAAAAACCTAACTTAAAGAATTAAAATTTATTTTAATGGGGGTTTATTTGAATTTAATATTAATATTAAACTATTTAACGCTTTTATCAGCCATTCAAATATTTAAAATTTAAAGTGGGGTAGAATTTATTTTAGATACCAATTCTGATACTTATATCTTTTCTGGATCATGTAATTAAAATATCTCTATAATTTATATTTATATTATACTATTTCTGCGTATGACGTAAAAAATTATATAAAATTTGATTTAAGTCCTGGAATCCTTGATCGAATTCTAGTGATTCAATTCTACAAATTATTCTGATTATTCTACTAATATTTTGATTATTATTCCACTGGATTCAATTCTACTGATTCGAATTGAAAAGATTTGATCCAGGAGTTCAATTATTACAAACTGAAGAAAAATTTTTCTTTAATTCGGAATGCAAATAATATTAGTGATGTAAATTTTCATGAAAAAAATGTTTGTTTAAAATTTTCATGAAAATTTTCAACATAAGAAATCTCGCATTTCAAATTGCTGGATTCATTTAGTATCCACAAGTAACGGTATGGGAAGCAACTAAATTTAACAGCAAATACTCAAACTTCATTTGAAGTATATTATGTACCAAATTTAAAAATTTGAAAAATTAGGCGTAATCACTAAAGAGTAAGTGGCAAAACAGTGATTTAAATGCAATTCAGTTAAAGGAAGGCACCGGTAAATTTTAGCCCATTGAAATATTCATTGTCTAGAGTTATAATATTTTTTTCTTATTTTAATTTGAGTAAAAAACCACATTGTGATATCAAAACCAAGACAAAAAAATTTTCCTATTATTTAGAAATTGTATTTTTGAAGTATATCAAAATATTGCACCTGTATTCCATGCGAGAAGTTGTTCAAAATAGTCTTAAAAAGCTACAAAAAAATTGGCGACTATTAATAATAAACATTACCATTGGAGACTAATTTCTATGTAGCAATATTAAAATTTTCTAAATTGGATTTTTCCTTTTAGAAAAATTATAATTATTTCCAACTGCTGAGATAGTTTTGTTATCGAAAATAGTACACAAGAAAAAATTCAGAACGTGTTTAGATTAAAATACAAAAATAACGTATTTAAAACTGTATATGAACATGATTTTAATAAGCTAAAAATTTACCGTTGCGTCCCCTTAAATTATTTATTGTTGAAATTAAGTTACAAAAATGTAAGTTTAAGAAGACTTATATTTTACATATTATTTCAGGATATTTTATTCGCACCCTTTAAAGTTACTTTTATTGTTGTAAATTTGTAATATTTTTTATTTAATACTATATTAAATTTAAGAAATTTTCACATCATCCAAATAAAAATTAAAAACTCCCCCAAAAATTATATTTAAAAATTTTAATAAAATTTAGCATGCGGAAAATTTTAACTAATAGCTGATTGAAAATTTCATGATTTCTAAAATGAAAATGAAAATTTCAATTTGAAATTTTCACACTAACATCTCTAAATAATATTATATAATTTAAATAAATAGATTTAATTAAATTAACTAAATTTTTTGTCTGAGATTTAATGTTTTACTTGAGGGAAATGTAAATTTGAAACAGTATCAAATTTGCTCTCTAATTTTGAAGATGATGTGTGAAAATGATATTTTTCCCCCTTAGGAGTTTATAGCTGCCAAAACATTATGCAATCTGTTTTTAATAACGTTACAGAGGTTAATGGAGAGTGCCGAGCAGGCCGCAGTCTCAGCTCCAAGGGAAGGAAACGCCTCTCCCAAGTATTATGCATCTCATCGACTAAATCTATTCACCGAAGATGGGAAGGTGGCGTCCGGTGCTCGAGAAATGTCTCTAACACCTAATCGTCACTTTGATCATTTGGCAGTCAATGTTAGTCTATCGGCCGTCCTTCTACCCCCAGCCATCAAGGACACAGGTAATTCAATTATTTTAAATTTTAAATTGAATTTTTAACTTTTTAAGTGGAAGTAACTTTTATTCTAAGTTTTCGATTTTCAAGTCTGAGAGTTCAAATTTAAAAGCTGGAGCAATTTTTGAATACTCTCAATCCATTAATTAATTAATTTAACCATTTCTAACTTTGATGAAATATTCAGCAAAAAATATCGTTATTTTTCATAAAATTAGAAAAGAGTTTCAAAAACCTTTTCTGTGTTTGATGAAAAAATATTTTCTTGAGTAAAGTAGGTACAAATCCCTAAGATAATTATTTTTCTTTAATTACAAAGTTGCATGATAGAAAATAATCTAAGATAGAAAATATCCTGTTAGTATAATGCAACAGAATATTGTTAAAATATCGATTTCAGAAATAATTCAAATTGAAATTAAAATTCAGATAATTTTATTTCAAGCGTCCTTTTTCCTGATCATTTGTTTCTGAAAAAAAAGTGTTATATATTTTTTGTGAAAATTAAATTTGTATTTATAGATAAGAAATGAAAATCAAATATAATAATGGAACTTAAAATGTCTCTATGAATTTTTGCAATGTATAGAAAAAAAAGTGAAATATTTTGTACTGTTTTTTAGAAGTTAACCTGGTTACTATCGACGTTAGTGAAATTCTTTCATAACAAAGAATTTTGTGGAACTTTAAAGCTTTTCTTGAAATTAAAAAAGTTCTCGAGGGTTTTATTGGATTTTGATCAGCCCTTTGACACTGCACAAACTATTTAAGAGTCATTATAGAAGTTTAAGAAATTTTCTGAGAATTACTTGCAGACCTTTGGTGAATTAGCAAAAATATTTAAAGAATTTCGAGAAATTTTAAGAAGCTCTGAATTCAAAATTTTACAATCTTTTCAAGTTTATTTAGACTTTCCGATTTTTAATAGATTTTATTGAATTTACAATAATTACTAGATAAAAAATTGGAAATATTAAAAAAATAGAAGAAATAAAAATAAATTAATTAAAAAAATAAACAATAGAAGAAACTTTTTTAAAGGATTCAAATAAAAGCAACATTTAAATCTTGAATCAATTTCAAATTTTAAATTTAAGTTTTTATTGTTATCAAATTGAAAATACGAAGTCAAGGTTTTGCTTTAAAATTTGAATTCCCAAAACTGAAATTCGAAATTTCCTCATAAAGAGAACTTCTATTTCAGATTTGAATTTCAGAAAATAATTGTGCGAACTCTAAATTCTCTATTATTACTATTATTATTACTCTAATATTACTATTACTATTATTACTATTCTCTATTTCTATTATTAAAGATCCTGATGTAGCAGCAGCAATTCAATGGAGCGAGCATTTGAATCCTCTTTTCGTTAATAACTACGAAAGCGATCCAACACTATCTTGGCAATACTTTGGAGCCACTGTAGGCTTTTTGAGACGATTTCCTGGTAAGATTTTTAAAAAAAACTACCAAAAACACAACCTCAGAAAACTATCCACAATTTTCCTCAATTATCCTCAACTTTACTCAGATTGCATTAATCTGTTTATTTTTTATTTCTACCTCCTTTAGCGATATCCTGGCCACCAATAGACACAGTATCAGTGCCAAGAAATACAGAAACTGTTCGAGATGTCTACGATTTTCGTATTTCTGATTGGTTTATCGGAGGAGCAACGAGCCCTAAAGATCTAGTAATTTTGGTCGATGGATCTAGTCTCTCCTCGAGTAAAATTCGAGATTTAACGATAGCCACCACAAAAACGATCCTAGATTCCCTTGGTCCTGCTGATTATGTCAACATCTATAAATATGGAGAAAGTGCAGAGGAAATAATTCGTTGTTTTAAAGACAGTTTGGTTCCAGCAAATCCTGAAAATATAAAACAACTAAAGTTGACTCTGAGTTCGTTAAAACCAGATTCACCAACTAATGTTTCTGCTGCTTTCAATGCGGCTTTTGAACTACTTCACAGATATAATAAGACTGGTCAGGGGTCCCAGTGCAATCAGGCAATTATGTTGGTAACTTCAAATGCTGAAGCACCTTCAACTGAATTGATAAAAAAGTATAATGAACCTCATAAACCTGTGAGACTTTTTACTTATTTAGTCGGTGGGGATAAGAGTCCTGAGCTATACAATATGGCCTGCACCAACAAAGGTATGATTAATTATGACTAAAATCAATTCTGCTACTTTTGACATTTTAATTATTTTAGGAACAAAAGTCCAATTTTAGAGACTTAAATTTAATTTTCTAAATGAAAAGGAAATAATCAATATAATTTCATTTTCATTGTCTGGAATGTAAAGTGTTCAAATTGTGAAAGCTTTCTAATTCAGGGCGTTCAAGTTTTGAGCTTTTTCAAAATTGAATCTTTGATATTTGTAAACTTGGACGTTTTAAAATGGAAGCCTTGAAGTATCGAGAACTTCTAAAATTGCAAAATTGAAGTCTGAACTTGATTCAAAAGAATCTATAAATTATTATTACTTGAATTACTTGAATGAATTGAATTACTTGAATTATTACTTGAATTTTTGGATTAATCCAATTTAAATTCCATCTTGAATTTTAGGATTTTATGCAAGAATAACCAACAAAGAGGAAATTAATTCAAAAGTTTTTGAATATGTAAAAGTACTATCTCGTCCAATGGTATTATATCAGCATGATCACCCTATACACTGGACACCAGTCTACGTTGCAGGGAAAGTATGTTATTCAAATAGTTTGTCTCTGTTCTCCTTAGAATTTGAATTTGTTATAAAGTCTTTTATTTTTTCGCAAACTTAGTTCTAAAATTGAAAAACTTTTGCCACTTCTATTGATCAGTTTATATTATTTCGTTACTGTTATAGTTCAACACTAACAAAAATAATAATAATAAAAGTTGTGTTGTAATTTCAATAAAAATATTGTTTAAATTATAATTCAGTGGAAGGGGATATTTATATTAAACTTGTAAATAATTACTTATAGAGCAGCAGATATGGTGCTGAACATCAAGGTCAACTAATGGTATCAGTCACAGCTCCCATTTTCGACCGTCGAAATCACTCTGTAATTACTATTTAAAAAGAATTTAATTGAAAAATAAATTTGATTTTTTTAATTATTCAAAAATTTAATCTTTACAGGAAAAAACAGCAAATTTATTGGGAATCGTTGGGACTGATGTGCCAGTAGAAGAAATTCAAAAACTAATCCCACCTTATAAGGTGCGTTACTATTATTTTATTTCCAATTCTCAAAATCTTTCAAAACTTAACATTTTCTGCTATTGGAAATAAAATCTAAATTCAGAGTTATTTTTACAGATAAGTTGTTTCTGTTGAAATTATTTATTTCCTTATCTATCTTGGATATAAATTAAAATATATTTATAAATTTTTTTGAAATATTAAGTTCTAAAATGAATTTTCATCTCTACGAATTTTTTGCATTAAAAAATAAAAAATAAATTGCTTTCAGTTGGGGGTGAATGGTTATTCCTTCATAGTCGATAATAATGGTCGTGTTTTGTATCATCCTGATCTGCGACCTATGGTGAGATAAATAAAAATATGAAATATGAGGTATAATTTTTTGAATTAAAAAACTTGAAACTAATATTTTTCATTTTTTAACAATCGCAGCCAGGAAATGTCGACGTGAGTATTATTTTAGTGTTTTTAGATGACTAAAACATATTTTAGTTTGCCTAAAATCTATATCTATTTTTTTAAAATAGAAAACCCCATGACTAATTTAAATATTTTTATCCCTTAGTACGAAGAGACCCTAAAACCCAAATATATAGGTGTGGATTTATCGGAAGTTGAATTAACTGAATATGATGGACCTTCACATCATCTAAATGATTCTCTCCTTCTAGACGTAAGTGAAATTTAATCTATTTTTCAAATTTCGATTATAAATTTGACGATAATTTATAGAGCAAAAATAATTTTCTTTGTAAAAAATATTTGTGGTTAAACTATAATATTATTTTTTTATGATATTACAGCTCAGACACGAAATGGTGGACCAGAAAGAAGGAGAGACAGCTTTCGCTGTAAAAGTTCACTATGATGATATGGTTAGTACAAATTTAAAATTACATCAATAAATTAATTATTATTAATATTAGAAATTAATAAATGAACTACTCGATGCTCAATTTTATTTTTAATTTTATTATTCCGATTTCTAATCATGGATTATTTCTAAATTTTTCAGAGGAGGGTCACAATTAGGCACAATAAATATTTTTACAAGCAAATTGAAGGCACACCATTTTCTTTGGGGTTGGCATTACCGGAGGGCTATGGCATGTATGCTTTACATGCCGAACACGAAATAAAACATACTGTTTTGAATTGTAAGTGAAACTAAATGTTATTAACTATTTTATTTCATTTAATATCTCCAAAAATATTTCTAAGCTTTTAGATATTGTTTCGTTATAATTCAAATTTTTCTGAACAATTTTTACTGAGCATTTTATAAAAGTCTAAGTCAATTTTGAAATTTCAAATTGAAAATAATCAAAATAAGTTTTCCATGTACAAGCTTGAACAAATTTAAAATTGGATGACCCCGAAATTTGTTTTATAACTGAAAGGATGGATTTATATTAACAAAAAATATTTGTGCAGTAACGGATCTATTCAAAGGAAATTGGAAAGTGCATCCCGATTGGATTTATTGCGAATATAATTCAGCCTCCGAGAAAAAGTTTGCCACCCCAGAAGAACGTGTCCTTCATTTCCTGTCTCGATCCCAAAGACCGGGTTGGAAATGGATGTCCTTGAGACCAAGGACTCCAAGCTCGCACCATAAGCAAGCGAGCAAGCCAGATAAAGACGCGTATTATTGTAAGTTTTAATTGAATTGTTCAAAAAATGGTAATTTAATTTAAATTTAAAAATAAAATCAAAGGAACTAATATCTATAATTTCTTTTTCAGGTGACAAAACGCTCATACAGTCTTTAGTACTGGATGCTAAAGTCACTCAAGACTTTGAAAAGAAGAGTGAAAAGTCTTTACATAAAGAAGACAATTTAAGGTAAGTGCACCGAAAAAAAAATTTTGGCACGCCCGTAAGACAAACGAAAACAAACCTGAGCACCAGTAATGCACAAAGCACATTGCTAGTTTTCTTTTAGTCATTTAGCATCTTTTCAATTGTCGACACAGTGAAAATGGGATAAAAGAATGCAAAGCACTGCAACCTTCGCTTTCTTGTCACTCGATATTTTTTATTTTTTGATGGAGATCTAGTTTTTAAAATTATTTAAAAATATTATTGATTATAATAATAAATCTATGGATTATAGATATTATCTGTCAATGGTCAACCATTTTTAAAGAAATTCCAACATTTTTTCCTTATTTTTTATATCAGTTACTTTTAAAAAAGTAATTATTTCGATAACTAATTAATTACTTATTCACGTCCCAAGTAGATATTAGTTAAAAAACCATGAGTCTTTAGTTAGTATTGTTAGAATTGCAAATTATTATTAAGAAAGGAAGAACAATTTTAATGTAGGTAACAAATTCTCACAAGATGAAGTAGATTCAGATTAATTATTTAAAAAGGAAATTCAGTTTTATGTCGAATTTAAATTAAACTAAAAATAAAATTCATTTCAGATTTTGTTTTATTGAGAAAAAATAAATTTTTGAAATTGCTTTTAAAAATCGAAACTCCTTTTGTGATCAGTATATTCTGAGTTGTTATACTTCTAATTATTGCATTCCTGAAAATCCAAATATTTGCAAAATTATTCCAAGTTTCTAAGGTTTACAAAAAAAAAAACTGAATTTGATCAAAGAGTGTTATTTAGACAGAAAAGATCTAATAAAGAATGATCTTACAAAAAATTCACTGCTTTTTGACACACCGCACTATAAGCACAACATCCCTTTTATTTACACTGTTATATTTTGGTGTATATTTTATTATATGATTATTGTGTGTCTTCACCGCCAGCCCAATTGCCATACTGATGGCTGTTCTGCAAAGGTAATTAATTATGCACAGCTATTCTGTTTAAAACTCACTCGCAAGTATTGCACGGTAATATGTTTACTAAAGATATCATTTATTATTCTCGTCGATAAAAAATCCATCACTAATCATGTAACCTGTTGTGTAAAATGAGATATATCAGTAGAATCCACTTTCTAAAGATTTTCAAATATTTTAGGTATTTTCTAATCATTTGACATATTTTCAGAAAAAATTTTAAAAATTTACTTATAAAAATAAAGTCAATTAGAAAGAGAGTCTGAAATATCTCATCATGTGTAATTATCTGAATATATTCCTTAAAAAACAGCAAATCACTATTGGAAACTTATATTTATTTCTTATAGTATTATAATTTTAATTATAATAATTATAATATTATGATGGACATTTAATTTAGAAATCGATCAAGAAAAAAAGGAATCACTTATTTAGTAAAATGGATTTAAAATATTTAAAAATTTAATACTATAATTTTTACCCAGGCTTGAAAAATGGTGAGTATGAGAACTGTGGAGTATCATCATGTAAAGTTTTCAATCCAATTTACTAAATAAGATTTTCCAATCAGATTTTTAGCCAGCTGTTGTTTTTGGAAAATTAATAATACTTTTTTAACAGAATTCTAATGTAAGAAAAGTAATAACATTTTATTAAAAACGAGATCTACGTAAAAAATACCCTTCTAAAGTGCTTTAAATAAATTTACATTGAAGATGTAGGTAGTTTATATGATAATATTTTTTATAGTAATTTTAGTCATAACGTAGAATAAAAATTGTTTAAAAATGTAATCATTCATGAAAAATTATAAAGCCTTTAAAAAATGCTACTAAGACTTAAATTGAACAGTTTTTTCTTTGAAATAACACTGTACTCAAAAAAGAATCCTTTAACAAGGAACTTCAAAACAATATTTTAAATGTTATATAAAAAATTATAAACCATTATAAGTTCTGTTTCCACTTCTATTTATATATTTAAGCCATTTGAAGTGAAAATTAGTTGGAAACTATACTTGTGTAAAAATATCCATAAGGGTCAAATTTAACTTTAGGATATGTTTTCAGCCAAGGGAAGGGAAGATTCGGTGTGGCTCGAAGTTTTATTTCTACTAGAAGTGGACTATTTCGATGGCATGAACATCAACAAAATGGAGAACCAGTTGAAGAACCGTAACTATTTCTTTGATTTAATTATATTTAAAAAATAATATTTTAAAAATTGTAATGAAATATTTTGAATCAGATATTTTGCTGAGATGAACAGAAGAGCAATGGATACCACTTGGTATAAAAGGGCTGTGGATCAACATTCAGTGGAAGATGAAAGTTTCGTTTTTAGTGTACCATTCAATGCTGGTACGTAAGAACTCAATAATAATTAACAAAACTAAAATTTATTATTTAGCACTTAAGCTAAATTGAATTATTTCAAGTCTGTTTTTAAAAATTAAAATTCTACAACTTGATGAGGATAAATTTTTGTGCTTTAGTAATTTCATTGTTATTATTTTCTTTAGCTGAAAATCCAAAACCTCTCGTCACAGCGACGCATGCTATATTCGTTGAAAATAAAGGACGACAAAATAAAGCGCCGGCAGCAGTAGTGGGATTGCAGTTTCATCATTCCTCTTTGGCGTCGCATTTCGTTAATATCACCTCAACGGTAAGAATTTTTCTTTACGTAAAATAAAAACTCTAATACAGATAAAATGTCTTTAAAAATTCCAAGCTATTGAAATTTTAGAGCAAAATAAACAACAAAAGAAGAATAAGAGAAGAATAATGAACTAAATGGGATTAGAGTAATTTTTAAATAAATCAAAAATTTATTTAAAAATTTACAGTACTTCTTTTCTTTTAGTGTTCTGGAATGACTGGATGCAAAAAGTCGTGTGCATCTGAAGAATTGGACTGCTATATTTTGGACAATAATGGTTTTATCATAATCAGTGAAAAACATGAGCACACTGGAAAATTCTTTGGTGAAATAGATGGTACCATTATGGACTCTCTGGTTCAGGACAAAATATTTAGGTATGTATTTGTTGTTGTAAACACTAAGACAAATATTTATAATAATGAAATTATAATAATCGGGGCATAATTATAATTATAGAACAATTCTAAGGGTGATTGCCAAAAAGTTGATCTTTGCGAACTGAGATTCTAGGAAAAACTAAAGTTTCCAAATTATTTTTGGTTTTCTAATCTAACCCAAGAGAATATGAAAATTAAAAATTAAGAGATAAAGGAACATAGTTTTACAAAAATCCGTTATTAAAAAGCGCATGACATAACAGAAAACTTGTGGAAAAGACTTTGAAGCGATTTTTGAAACCTTTGACTCTAAAAGAAATAAGCCTTTATTTGATTATTATCTTCTTCAACTAAATATGAGTGGTTTCTTTAAACCTTTCAATAATATTCCCGGGTTTTTAGGAAAATGACGATAGTAGATTACCAAGGAGCTTGTTCACCACAGACATCCCAGGTATCTGCAGCACCCAGAGGAATATCTCAATCAATTTTGAAGCTGACAGCCAGTTTAGGAACCATGCTTTGGTCATTGACTTTGAACTTTCATTTACAAGATCTTTGGCAGCCAGTTTTGGCGTATGCAGATTTAGAAGATGGTAAATAAACCTGATATTTCCGAATACAAATACAATACTTAATACAATAAAATACTTAATACAATACAATATTTAATAAGAGTCAGAAATAATCAAAAAATACCAGAAGGTATCAAAGATCAAAGTTGTAATTGACGATTCTAATTTCCCTGGATCGAACTCCAAATATTTTTATGATTGCAAAAAATAGGTTCCCCGGATAGTAAAAGTTTGTAAAATATTATATAACAGGAAATTTTAATAATTCTGAAACGGTATTTATGATCTTGATGTTTCTTTAAAAGATGAAATAACTTAATAATACGATTTTTTCGCTACTTCAGCTTTTTCAGATAATGAGGCCTATTCACCAGATTTAACAGAGGAGCCAATTTCAGAAAACGAACGATATCCTGCATTTCCAGCAGTTGCACCAGCCCCAGCAGCACCTGCTGCAACTCACAGTACTTCTACCCAATATCACAAGCTACGAGCTTGTGAAAAAAGGACGGATCTGTATATTCTACAACCCGAAAGACTGAATACGAGTGGACAGAGCAATCCATTAAAAGGAAAACTAACGAATTGTCACCAGTCAGGATGCGAAAGGTAAATTATCTTTTACCTAGTTTCATAAAAAATTTGAAAAATTGATCCTTTATTTTCATTGTTCAACAAAGGATGAACCATTCTTGAAATCTGATCCATAAGCCTCAATGAAATCTTTTAAAATCGAGTGCTCAACCGTATTTAAATATATCTAACATTTAATAAAAATACATCTAAGCCTCTACTTTCAATCTTCAAATATTTCAAACATTTCAAACATTCACAAACTAAATAAACCTTTTCAACTTTAGTGTAAGGGAGACCGCTCTACAGTAGGTAGTGTAAATTTGTAAGGCGTATAAATATTGCAATTGAAATAAATAACTGAAGTTTTTTGTACTTTTGTGAAGCTTATATATTCAATTAACTATATATCTATACAAAAGAAAGATAAGGAATCTATGACTTAGTTGTTTGTTGCAATTTTATGAGACGTTGCAGTGATAAGAATTTCTCCATGTTTTCCAACAAAATAGGTAATATAATATAAAAAGTTTATAATATAAAAGTTATAAGTTATAAGTTTATAAAGTTATAAGTTTATAATATAAAAGTTATAGACAAAATAAAACGTATTAATCAAAAATGATAAATTATAACATATAGACTTTTAAGTTTATTTAGTTTGATGAGAAAAAACTGTCTGAAACTATCATTTTTTACTAAATAAAATTTTACTTACATTTTTTGACATTTTCAGTCGCCGGAAAATAAGTTAGAAACGGCATGAAATATACACAGAATTAACCTCTAGCTAATAAAAGTAATTCTGGCGAAGACTCTCATTTTTAAATTCCTTATTTTTCACTAGAAATACTATTATTTTTTCTATATTATTTTTACTCTACACATTTAACTAATTTTATTAAACTTTTCGGTACTTTATATTTATTGTAAACAAAACTGATCACCCTCAGGAAAAGTCAAAATCAAACCTTCAACACTTCGAAATTCTTCCACTACATTCGGTAAATATCGGGTTTCTTCATTGCTGCCAATCCTAGGAGAAAAATTCGACGATTACCTATTGCTTATTACCTACTGTTAGATTTTGCAACCTCAAATAAAAAGTGCTCAAAAATTTACATATGAAGAAAAATAAAGGTTCGCGTCGAAGTATATTGTTCCTAAAGCTTCCAGCTTTGTTATGAATACAAAGAATATCCCGGAAAAATTGTATTTCAGTGAAAACTATGAAGATAAAAAAGTCCAAATTTTTTTCTATCTGAAGAAAAACAGTGTTTCACTCTCACACATTAATTATTAATAGTAAATAAACAAAACTTCGACTGGTAATGTATAATCATTGCCGAAATCTTATGATGATAAACTTGATTAACATTCTTGGTCCGTTTTCTGATTGTTTAAAATTACCTACTGTAAATTATTACCTACTGTAGAGCGGCCTCTCCTAACTGTCCCAATTACTGCGGTATCAAGCTTTAATCCCACTTTAATAAAATTTTTCTCTTATTTTGTATTGAAATTACAAGACTTTTCCGTTTCATCCGAAAGCATAATGTATTTTGTGCATACAAAAAATTAGGCACGTAGGGGAACCTAATGTAACGTATGAAAAAATTAAAAAAATTAGACAAATAACATATTGTACCTCTATTACTGCAGTTAAAAAAAAACCGTGTACGCATTACTGAGAACTGAGGAACCTATTACTGCGGATTTAAATTCTATATATTTACGAGCATGTGAATCATAATAGTATATTATGCAACATGTGCGTAAAATGCGGTTTTACACACGCGATCACCACAAGTGGGTAAAACCGTACGCACGAGTTGCATACGATATTTTTTGACATAGTGTGCGTAAAATGTGTTTTTAACACACCCATATATTAGTGAATGTGTAAAAACGCATTTTATGCACACTGTGTCAAAAAAGTGGATTTAGCACGTATGGTCACTCATTCGTCAGTTTAAGAAATTTTAGCATTTTTGTCAATACCATTTTTCTAAATCAAAATAATTAAAAGAGACCACTTTGTCGGTCATTAAAAAAGGTCAGAATTAATCGACAAAGGATAAATAATAACAAATATTGATACGAAAAACAACAATGCTCTTCAAATTGAAGATTGACAAGTGAACATAAAGAATTCGAAAATAACTTAGTTCTTTTGAAAAAATATATTTTTTATAACACATGCATGATTTCAGCCCTTTTTGATGCCTATTAAGCGGGGCTAAACCTCTACTTTTT
>JBAGKK010388396.1:0-18437 GCA_037177015.1 Euceroptres primus
ATATAAACCATTTTTTTTAAAGTTCCTTTTTTGCTCATTTTTAAAAAATCATAACTTAAATAAAAATTTTGTCTTTTAATTACAATTACACTTGAATGTTTGTTACTAAAAACTGTACATAAAAAATTCCCCATAATTTTTGTATCCATAGATTTCTTTTTGTTAATTTTTCAACATTTTTAATTTGACGACCCTGGTGCACTGAGAAAAAAAATACTTTTGAATCTATGGCATATGCTATTGGGATCTGCCAAAAGCAGATGCTATTGATTTATAATAATATACTATGGAATTTACAGTATCATTTTTGATTCAAATCGGTAAACTTTGATTCAAATAGAGTAGATTTTGATTCAACAGCGATGCTATAAATTCCAGAGCATATTGCTTGAAATCTATAGCATCTGCTTTTGGTAGATAGTAATGGCATATGCTATAGATACAAAAGTATTTTTTTCTCAGTATAAAACCCAAAGATATTTTTTGATTTGCATAAAAATTTAGGTCGGTGATAAGGGTACCAACCCACAACTTTTCCTACCCCAGGCGTTTTTGATTTCTAAAAAAATTTTTTCGATCACACCTACTAATTACACTGTTGTGTAATTAGTCCATGTGTTCAACAGTCCACGTGCTCATTTCATTTTATTTCATTTCATATCATTCACATCAATTTCATTTCATATCATTTCCCGAGTAGTTTTCTGTGTTGAATCCAAATTTGCCCTCTGTTCTTTCACAGCACGTCAGGTTTTTGAGATTTTTTGAGTCAAAATTTTTTTCGAAAAATCGCAAATCATATGATAAAAGGGTGTAAAAAAATTTTGAAACGGAAAGCAGAACATGATTTCGATGCGTTTTATAACGCAAAATCCAACGATGGTTTTGTTTTTTCGATATCTTGTACGGTTCCTGAGATAATTAAAAAAACTGAAAAAACACGAAAAAAATGGTTTTACAAAAAACTTTATGATTAACAGAATATAATTTATTTTTTAGTCAGCTGGGTGTCATTTTCTTCGTTTTCCAATGCAGAAAAAATTTCAAAAAAGTTTATAGTTCCAGCTGTAACTGTTCCAAAGATACATGGCAGAGAAGTTGTCTCTTCCTATAGAGTTGCCAATTTAACGGTTTACACGACGTAGGGCGGAGTAAAAATGCTCAAATTGATCGGATCTTTTGAGCCTAGTGAAAAAAGTTTTGTCTTGGCATTAAAAAGAAGGGGCAAAAAATTTTGTCAAAAAACAAAATTTCTTTAGTTCGAACTTTGACTTGAAAATTCGAAATTTTTAACACTTTTCAAATTTTTCCTAAGAGAGGGATAATTATGGCGAATTTTTTGTGCATGTAATTTTGGATAATTAATAATAATATAAAATCCAAAATTGAAAAAAATTTGTTCTTCAAGTTAGAATTTTTTGAAAATGTCAAAAATGATGTTTTTTTTGAAAAATTAGAAAAATATATTTATTTGAAAAAAGTTAAACATGTCGAGCCGGAAATCCCTTCATTTTGAAGCAAAGAAGCGTGCCATATTTTTGATTTCATGAAAACAAATTTTTTGATATTTTTTTTGCGTTTGAAAATCGTCAAATTTGGTAAAATTTTCATTTTTAAACGTAAAAAATATGAATAAAATTTTTTTTACGAATTAAAAATATGGCACGCTTCTTTGATTCAAACTGGAGGCGATTTTCGGCTCGACATTTTCAACTTTTTAAAAATAAATATACTTTTCTAATTTAAAAAAACATCATTTTTTGACATTATCAAAAAATTGTAACTTGGGGAAAAATTGTTCTTTTCAATTTTCAATTTTATATTATTATTTATGATCGAAAACTACACGAACATAAAATTCGTCATAATTATCCCTCTCCTAGGGGAAAAATTTGAAAAATGTCAAAAATTTTAAATTTTAAAATCAAAAGAACGAACACAGGAAATTTTTTTAAAAATTGTTTTCCCCTTCTTTCCGATGCAAGCTACAACTTTTTTTCCTAGGCTCAAAAGATCCGATCAACTTGAGCATTTTCACTCCGCCCTAGGCGGAGTGTAAGCCGTCAAACTGGCAACTCTATAGAAAGAGACAACTTTTCTGCCATGTATCTTTAGAATAGTTACAGCTGGAACTATAAACTTTTCTGAAATTTTTACTGTATCAAAAAACGAAGAAAATAAAACCCAGTTTACTAAAAAATAAATGATATTTTGTTGAGCAGTGCTACCTCCAATATCATCCCCTCAAGAAATAATATTGTTTTCTTTAACACCTTATCTGTATACAAAGATCACTTAAACCCCAAACTCCCAACTAGAGCCAATTCTACCCTTATTGTCTGACTTTCTTTCACACTCTCTCCCCAAACTTTTAGTCCGATTCCACCCAAAAAAAAGTCGGTTTCAAGTGTCTTGAAACCCTTCTTAATATCTCTTGTACGTTGTCCTCACTAAAAACTTGGGACCTCGAAATAAAAAAGTTTAACAGCACAATTACCAAAGTTGCAAGGCTGACGTTGCGCAAGCTTACCCTTTTAAGAAGGTGTGTATATCAGGAATACATCACCTGGGAATAGGCAACGTCCGGCACGCACGGGTAGGTCAGGAAACGATCTACCTCGACCTGCGATGCGTGAGTCTCATAACATGGTGCTCTCGGCCTTGAGCCTTACGGGACAATCGTATCCGCATATCGAGGCTTCCGAGAGCAACATGCTTTGAGGGGTGATTTTCGAGGTGTAGGTAGTTGTTGGTGGGGGTGGATATCGACTGAAGACTGGAGGGCAGACCCGCGCGTGGATACCGAAGCAAGGGTGGTTTGGCTGCAACGAGAGGTGCTTTTCGCTATATCTGACAGTTCGCTCACCCCCCACCACCCTTATTCTTCCCCCTCTTCCGAAAGCACTTTGCGCACGACGAGCTTTTCCCGCGCGAGTGGCGCCATCGCGTTACGTTGCCGCGCGGCATTAACCAGCCGCGCTCGCCCGTTTCTCGTACCCTAAGTTCTCTTCTCTTCTCTTCTTCTTCTTCCTCTTCTTCTTCTGCCTCTTCTTCTGCCTCTTCTTCCCTCCTTTATCCTCCATCCAATCGTCTCCCTTTTTCTCTTCTCTTCCACCCTTTGCTCTTCTCTTCCACCCTTTACTCTTCTCTTCCACCCTTTACTCTTCTCTTCCACCCTTTACTCTTCTCTTCCACCCTTTGCTCTTCTCTTCCTTCCTTTTTCCTCTTCTCTTCCCTTCCGGCCATCTATCCCGGTCACTGGTACATAGGTACGGGCTGTCGGACGCAAAACCCATTTAGCGAAGCATCGCAGTGCTACGAACAGAAGGTAGTGCACACCCACACCAAAAGCTCCGTGCCGGGTTTCCGTGTGATTGTGTCGGCGTGCGCCACATACGTCATCACCGAAACGGGCAGCTTTTTCTCGGCGCGTTTTGCCGCCGAGAGCTTTCTGATCGCACTGACCTGTGAGTCTGTCCACGCGCGTGCATCCCACGCCACCACGCACGGTTGTCATTTCGAATTCGGAATTCCGAATCGACGGTGCCCTTCTCAGTGCGTGCGAAACGACGACGGCGTGGTAGGTGCTCGGGAGTTTGGTCCTTTTCGCCTAGAGAAAAAGAGATCACAGTGTGGAAACGTGCGCGATGCCGTCGTCAGTGCGATGCCTCGAGATCCGATCGACAAAATCCTTCAAGTCCTGATCCTGAGGAATAATAGCCCATCAAGAGGGACCCTAACGAATGCCCCATCACTTTGTGAAAAATGTCAGTCCAATAAGCAGCTTTTCAAGTCCAAATCCTCCGTCCTAAAGTGTTAGCTCCAGAGGATCCTGACGTCCCTCTCGAGATAAAAAAAAAGTCGGAAGCTCGGGAGAAGGATCTTCTACTTGGAACTGGAACCGAAACAAGCAGCCGCCCCCATGCAACATGCAGATGATACTGGTTGCTGGCGGGTGAGTCCATCGTTTAATCGACTCGGAGAATTTATTTCCCGGCTGTGATTCTACCCCCGTGGGCGGGAGTCCATGCTACCTGCGTTTTTTTATTTTAGGATAGCACGTGGTACGAGAGAATACGAGGGTGTAGTGTGTAGGATGAGCGCCTGGATGATCGATGTCATTAATATGTAGTCAGGAAGCGTCTATGATCTTGATATCAAAATTTTGCCTCGCTCGGCGAATTTCTCGATGATTCATGTGTCGATCTTCGAAGGAGCATTTGTGTAAATTGCCAACCGGGTTCGTTTTCGCATGACTGAGTAAAGGGAAATTGACGGATTTCAAGTTTAGCGCGACCCGGTCAATAGTACTGCATACTCTCGTTAAATCAAGGTTGCAAGTGGTTCTGTGATTTATTGAGAGTAATAAGACGAGATGTATTATTCTCAGTAATTACGCACGATAAATTTTCGATAATTCCACAGGAAATTGAGTTATTTGATTAAATCGTTTAATGAGTTTTTTAATGGCCAAGCTGACTTTGTAGTTTGCTACGCATTTCAGGAGTAAGCGAACAAAACATGATGAATCCACTTAGGTTAATTTCTGAATGTGTAACGAAATGTTGTATGTTAAAATCTATTTATCGAAATTATAATTAAAATGCTCTGTAATCAGTTAGATCCTCGAACAAAGTACATCAAAATAACAATTTTTAATTTTATCATCCTATCTGAAAGATATTAACTAATTATGAATTTGCAAGAAACTTTCAGTTGAAGGAATTATAAAGACGTATTTATGAATATAAATAGAAACTGTGTAAAAATTTAACAAATTTCTTCCACCTATTTAATGAATCTGTAAACAGAAATTAGAAATTATAAAAGAAAATTGTCTATTTTATGGATTTATTCAGTTATGAAACAGTAGAACATTTTGAACCTTGATTTCAATAAGACAAATGTTTGTTTCATCAACTTAAATTTGATAGTCGAAATTTAAGGTATTCCAAATGTATAAAAAAATCATCTCAATTTTTTCAACAACAAAGGATTTATCAAATTTTATGCATTTACTCGCCATTTTTGTATCCATTTCGAGTTACTTTTAATCACTGGGAAAAATGTTTGTTTGAATCAAACAAACGTATGTTTGATTTGTCAATCAAAAATTTTGGTTGATTGAAACAAACACTTGTTTAATTAAAACAAAATTTGTTTGATTCTATTATTATTTTGCAGGAATCAAACAATTTTTATATTTGATAATCGAAGAAACAAATGTTTCTTTGATTCAAACAATGTTTCTTTGATTCACACAAGCATTTTTCTAAGCGATTCTTGTGATTTTTCAATTTCTTGTTATCCTTTAGAAAAATCATAAAAAGACCTTGGAAATTGGCCTCAAAATAATAAGGGAAATGAATCTGAAAAGACGATGTAATTTAAGATATAGCTTGAGCATAAAATACTATTATACCCAAAAGAAAATCTCATAAAGTTTTATAGGAATCGGTATTATTACTCTGCCAACCTGAAGTGCTTTATCATATTTTGGGTTGACTATTAGGATTTCTAGTTGATTTAACCATCATTGCGATTTAACCATAAAGTAGATGATTCAGAAAAATAATTTGTTAAAATCAACTATATTGTGAATGAAAAAAGAACTTAATATAGAAATATCTCTTCTATTTATGGTGCAAATTGTTATTTGTCATAAGTATGTAAGTTTTTTTTGCATTTTACTGTTTTTTTCTTATTACAAAAACTATTTAAAAAAGGATTTTAAAAAATTGATACAACGTAATTTTGCATTTGGGTCTGGTAAGCTCTCTCGGGGTTAATAGGTTAAGGTCACCAAAACTTTTACGCCACATTTAAAAAACTAGACAAGAATACTTGCCAAAAACCTTGAAAGGTCCTTATTGCAAATTCCAAGAAGACCTTTATGTGGGTTACATGGATTTGTGTCTCAAAGGTAGCGAGTCAGTAGGTTGGAGTGAGAATTTCAAATAAGAACATGGGAATTTTCATTTTAGTAGTAGGATACTAACTTTGCAACGTGAGAATCAGTAGATTTCATTCCCATTTTTTAAATTTAGTCAATTTTTCTACTTCGTGAAAATGGAGATAAGATTTATTTTATTCAGGTCAGAAATTTACATTTCGACGTAACAAGTTTTTTTTAGATATTAGCAGCTTTTTCTTGGGAATTCCTGAAAAATAAAATAGCTTGTGACTACATAATTTTTTATCGTCAAATTTATTAGATTCGTACATTTTTCTTACTTTTTTTCTCAACGAAAGATTTTTAATTATTTTCCTCTTGCATCTATCCTGCTAATTAATATTGCAACTATCAAATTTCAAACCGTATTCTCGAACCAACTTGTAAGCTAGGTAAGGTAATTTTTATACATACCTTGAATCTTATTCATCGCTAACAAATTTAATTTACGAGCGACAGTGGAATTCGCATCAACAGGGGAATTTTACAATTTCAGAAAACTTTTTAGTAGTCCGAGCCCTATTGATGATGAATTTGCATTAATCGTAACTCTTAATTGCATTATGAATTTGATTAAGTTTTGTTTTTTCCGGTTTACCAAAGGAATTGTAAAATAATCCTCATTTAGTAAAAAGAATTTATAAGAATTTCGAAAAATTCTGTTAAATTGTGATACCAGTTTTATTTACTCGAGTTCAGAAGTAACAATTCTAATATCTAACGAATTTTACTGGCTTATTAAGTTTTAGGATTAAAGTAATACCTATTTCACAATGAGAAAACTTACAACTTAAAACTCTACGTAAAACGATAAACGTCAATCAAACATTTCTTATATCACTAAAATCAATCGACGATCAGCTTTTTTCAAGAGTCAAATTTCATATTTTGTGTTGCCTATATGATTTTCTGATGTATTCTGATATTTAAATGCTGAAATCAATTCCAGAGCTCTTTTATTAACCCAGTTTTAATATTACAGTTTTATGCAAACTTCTTTACAAAAGCAAGAGTTCTCTGAATCTCCGTGGAGTTTATGATCGATTTTATTCGAAAGTGTAAAACTTCAGTCAATCATTTCATCAGAGATGTTTGCATTTTCCTAGTTTATTCTTATAAAGATCAAATAATATTGTTTCTAAGTAAGCAAAGCAATATTCATAAATAATTAATTATAAAATCTACCGTATAACTTGAATAATTATAAACTCCTTTTTACATAAAAGCACGAGTTCGAGATGGAAAATATTAATTTAAATCAAACAATAAATGCGAACAAACTTTTTGAAGGCAAACTCACACCATCAGTATAAATCACTGCTGCATTAATTTAACTCGAAACATTCGTCCAGAAAAAACAACAACGCTTCAGGACTCAGTAAAATATTCAACCTGCAAGTTTATTACTCTATTAAATTATTGACTTTAAATTAACCCAAAAATAAAATATTCACTCTCAGATTTTTATTATTTGCAGAAATTTTTTCTGGAAATTCAATATCATTTTTAAATTTTTACGCTGCATACAAATATTTTCAATCTCATACTCAGACGTTTCATTTTTCAATGAAGCTGGCGTTGAATGTATTGCTCTCAACATTTCACTTTCGTTTTTCTGAGCCAGTGTTACAATTCGAAATAAATTAATACTTTTAAGTATGATTCAAAGTCTATTCGTATTATTTGAGGGGTGTACGGTATACGGGATCCGAGAATTTTTGGGTCAGGGTCATCTCTCCCTTTTCTTTCTGAACGGAAAAGAATTTTCTCTCGAATAATCTTGAATACTTCAAGCCGGATAACCGATATCCTTTTTTCGTTTTAGAAAAAAGCGAGTTCCACGTCAATAAAAGATGAAGTGTGCTAAATGAAGTAAGAGAAGTAAATTCTGAAAATAGAACTTATTTCTCTCTCATCAAGTTTTACTCAACATTTTTTCGTCAATAAACTACTTTCTAGTTTTTCTTTTATTTACTTCGGATTTTTATTCATTTTTAGTGTCTCACTGACTTGATATTGAAGTTTTTAATATTTACGAGAGAAATGTTTCAAATACATTTTGTCCATGAAATTATTGTGCTTTATAACAAACATTCTCATCGACACAGAAGAAGCCTGCAGAAAATTTACAGAATATCTTCTTTGTTTAGGTACAAATTTGTTCAAAAAATACAAATAAAACACAATTAAGTTAAAAGAATAGAGAGATTTGAAGAAAAATTGTGATGTTTCTTGAAAATTGGTAATCAAAATTCAAGTCTTCATATCTTCGTAGGATTTAGTTTTTCGAATTGTCGGCTATGTAAATTCCTCTAAAAGATTGGATTTAGTCCTAACACTGTAAAAAAGTCCTGTTTTAAGGCTAAATTCAGGTATTAAAAGAGAAAACACCTCAAAAATAGTCCCGGATTGTTCCCTTCATAGCAAAGTGATATCTATGGAATGTTCTCAGAAATAGTCCTCAGGATATCCTGGGACGTCCTTCAGATATTTTTCTCAGGATATTCTGTGGATATTGTAATAATGTCCTGCGAATACCGTCCCCTTTTACTATTCGAAAGCGGAATAAATTTCAGTATTGCTGAACAATGCAAGTAAGAAAAATATAAATATACGTATTTTTCTAGAATTGAATTTTATTCATTAAGAAAATGACAGCTTTTCCAATTGTGAACATAACCTAAAAAATATTGGTTCTTTCAATCCGCGATGCCAAGAACAAAAAATTAAACATTTGCACTTTTAAATCGCATTAATCGACAATTAAATTATTCTTAAAGTATCTACAACCACACAAAAACACTATTTATCTAATAAAATATCACCTCACTTTTGGATCTCTACTTTTCACTCTCCTCGTAAATCGTTGACTGCTTGACTGCTAAGTAATTAATATTTGTAAAGCGTTGCAACAATTAGGATATCCTCTGGATGTCCCAGAGATATCCTGAAAATTTGGGGATATCCTTAGGATATCCGACTTCAGAAATTTAGAATATTCCCGGGATCTCCTAGAGATATCCCTGGGATATCCGCGAAACATCCCACATAATAAATTCAAGATATCTCACGGATATCCTCTGGATGTCTCATGGATATTTACACTTCCGCCCTCCAGGATATCTTAAAAATAAGTTGGGAATATCTTGGAATATTTTTATGATATCCTGCGGATATCCCTTGCTATAAAGGCCAGTTTTAATGCAACTTCAGTTTAAGAAGGAGATGATTATTGAATGAATCAATCAATTGTTTTTTATTGAAATTAACAGCATGAAGTTATCGCAATTTAAAATAGTAAAGCTGGGGTCTAAATTAATACTCATAAAAAAGAGGACCAAATACAATAGGAACCCAACTTTTTGCAGTGAAAGATGCTGTAAAGAATTTATAACTTCTCTAATCGATTAAAGTGTTTTTTTAATATTGCTATAATTTCGCCCTAGTTTTTCTTACGTGGTCGATAGACGCAATTTCATTTTATGCTTTTTTTATATTGGGTTTTCCACTTTCAAGTCTCGAAGGATACAGAAGAGCATAAATCGTACAGTAGGTCAGAGAGGTTTTAGTGAGCCCTTCAATCGAGCACCATGTTTTCGATATGCATAATCAGGACGATTAAAGGGGTATAGGGGAAGATAGACATATTGTGGGACGAGTAAAACCAGTATTCTTACCTTAAACCGTCGAGAACCATTGTTCATGATTGTTTGAATGTGTAAATTGATTGCCTTGTTTTAGTGGGCCTAAAAAAACTCTTGCGTTTCAAACTGCCATTTTTATTTATACTACGCATCACAACTTCAAGAATCACAGAAATAGAACACTGCAAAGTAAATGTTGCAACGTTTTTGTCATCATATTTCTGGAAATGTCGACAAGATTTAATGCTTGATATGACAACGTAACTAATGTTACTTAAGTAATATTTGGGAAAATTTGTGATTTATTAAAGCACATGTTTGATAAATGATTTCAGAAATAAAAATCGTTTTGTTGTTGTATTAAGATAATATTAAAGCTCAATTGATTGAATAAATATTTATAGTTGTGTAAATAAAATATCTATACGTCAGTTTGAATATAAATGTGAAATTTTTATATTTCTTGTTTTATAATATAGGTTTTTCATATTCTTATCACACGTTTTAACATGAAAGTTGAACATCTTGAATATTTCTCATACCGTTCTATCATTGTCAAAGGAGAAAGTGAACCTATATGAAGCCCTCTTGAATCTGAAGGGTCGTCAGTGTTCTTGAACACTTGCTCTTGACTAGAATGCAGGGTCTCATCGAAGGGTTAGAATCATTATAGATAATAATATATCAACGTCTAACGCACACATCCGTATAATATTTGACACTAGTCATTCAAAATGATGTCTCAAGGTTGAAGTTATAAATGATATTTTTAGAAATATCTGCTCTCTTCTCTTTCTGCGTCTCGATACAGTATTTTCTTTCAGAAGTAAGTAGTTGTACTGCTTGATATTTTCTTTCAAAGAAATAATTCATTTTATTTACTAATAATTCTCTAATTATATAAAACAAGAGAAAAAATTGTTTTAAACTCGATTGGTTCTAACTTTGAATAAAAAATAAAATAATGTTTATTAAAAAGTAAGAACAATTTTTCAAAGTTGGTGCATTGCTTTTGCACTTTGATTTCTTATAAAAATAGCTAAATAGCATTGAATTCGACTGCGCTAGTTATGTTTAGTAAGTTGAACCAATTCGATGCTCGATATTTTTGGATTCAAGTATAACCGTCTAGCTCCCATTGGAATCGATTAAAATTATAACATTTCTTGTAAAACAGAACTCTCTGCTTGTAGAATAAATTATTTTACATAAAAATTAATTATTAGTAGAAATTAATAAAAAAAAACCTTTTTTATGATCTTTGTGGCGTAAATTCCTTAGATTTGAGAACGTAATATAGTTAATAGAATATATTAATTAATTATATATCTATTATATATTATAATATATATAAATATATTAATTTATTAATTATTAGAAATTACTAAAAAAAACATTTTTTGTGATCTTTGTGACGTAAATACTAGTCTCTTTCTTTCGATTTGAAAACGTAATATAGTTTTTAAAAATAGATTCTTTTTATAAGAGTTCACTTTTCACTACTTATTGTTTATTTTTTTACCAATATATTACTCTTGTATTCTTTCTTTAATCCATCTGTTTTCATTAGAAAAGTTTCTTTTTACAAGCATGCTATCATGTTTATTTAGTTTCAAAAGCAAGCCATAAAATATTCTAAAAATTCCGTCAGTAGAATAAACATGAGTCTTACTCTATAAAGTCTCTTTTACGAATTCGTTACGTTAAGTAAAGTTTTCTTTTGTTTTATTATACCTCAAATTAAAAAATTTAAGATATTTCATTTCTCTGACATTGATTTCAATTTGTTTATTTAAAAAATGTGTAAAATCAACTCTTTTCAAATAATTTTTGTCGAACTTTTCGAACAGTTTGATGGGAATTCATTACTCGAATCGAGATAGTAAATTTACAAAGTTCATTTATTACTTTCTTAATCAAAACTATTTGCAGTCTTAAGTAAATTAATTAAAATAATGTACCGATATATTGTAAAAGTGTTATTTTTTCTATTGTAAATATTTGGTATTACTAAGTAAATTTTAATTAATTAATCAACTTTCACTCACTAGCCTTGTAAACAAACCTGAAGTAGAGAAGCGCTTGGCAGCGTCTAGCCTAAGGGCACAATTCGGTTTTGATCCTCGCTTCCTCGTTACGAGGAGTATAAATTCATTATATCCTCGGTTCAGAAAAATGACAGTTATCATAGTAGAGATGACGTAACGAAAAAACTTTATTTTCTGGTTTCTAAATTGCACAATCACATGTTAATCTAAAGATTATGGAATAAAGCTGTGATATTCCAGGTTTGATGCCAAAAAGTTGCAAGTACCGTGTAAAAGCCTTAGACACGCCTTTCTCAACTCGGTCACGCGATATTTTTTTACGACAGCTTGACAGTTAATGTATTCTTATAAGCTTTTACCTTAATTTTCAAACTTAATTGCAGCCCGGAATAATTGAGTATCATAAAATATTGGAGTAACTAATACATTGGAATTATACTAATTCCACATAATCGTAATTTTTATTTATTTATTTTTTTGTAATATAGACCAATTTTTTATAAAACTGTTGATTAATAAAAGGCCTTTGGTCATTTTGTAGATTTATTTAATCCGTGATAAATTCCGTCAATGCATTTCGCCACGAAATCGTGACCTCTTCAGGACTAAAAAACTTCAGTGATAGCGCTATTATATTACATTTCTAGGTTTGGTTTTTGTACAATATAAATTAAAACACACACCGCATAATGGGAATTTAATGTGATATTGGATATTTTTCTAAAATATATATTTCAAATCTACAATAACACAATTTGTTAATTTATGTTGATACAATTTGAATGAGCATTATTATTTACACATTAAAATTATATAAACAGAAATTAATAAATTGTGTTATTACAGATTAGACATGTATTTTCAGAAAAACATCCAACATAACATTAAATTTCCATTATGCGGTATGTTCTAATTATATAATTAATATCACTGGAAAAAGTTGGGGTTTTTTATATTGGTCCTCTTTTTTTATAAGTATTAATTAATTTAGAGTCGATCTGTATTATTTTGCGATTGAGATAACTTCATGCTGTTAATTTTAATGCAACACAATTGCTAACAATTGATTATTTGATACTATTAAATGATCTTCTTTTAAAAGTGAAGTAGGATTAAAACAGATGCGAGACTATTTTTGAGGAGTTCTCTTTTAATACCTGAATCTAGCAGGAATTTTGTACAGTGATAATAAAAATCATTAATTTTTATCAAATTAAGTTATTTCTCAGGATTTAGGTAAAATTATGTGTGTGATATAAATTTGATTTGATATAAATTTGCAATACAATTTCTATAAAATCAAATGTTTCAAAAGTTTCTTTGGAAATCCGGTTATTTATGCAGTGTTTTTATTGTCCTCTCGATTCTATACAATCAAATGGAAAAGTTTGTCAATACGAGGAACAATTTTTTTCATCAGAAATCGATATGCAGAACAACTGCATCGTTTTATTCTCACGTGTTTTGTTAATAAATAGTACAAATGCAAAACAGCCAATGCCCATATCACTCTGAACATGTTAACTATTTTTCAGTTTATGAAAATTACATTTGATATCATGTTATTTGGATAAATGAATTAGATAAATAAATAATAAATAAATAGATAAATAAAATTATCAATAAAATTCTCTTCTTAATTTTTCGGTTTAATTCATAATTTAGAATGCAATTTAAATAGAAAAGAATTAGCAATAGGAATTAATACTATTTATTTAGGAAAGAATAGAAAATTGCTAAATATTATTTTTAAATCTCTTTTGTTTTCTACACCCTCGAACTATATTACCCCTCAGTGATGCGGTGAGAAGATGTTAAGATATATTCCATAAATTATAGTCTCCTGAGGATTTTGTAAATGGGCTTAAATAGTTTTGGAAATAAACTGTTCAAATTTTAAATGAAAGTCAAGTAATGGTTCCTCGAGATAAAAATGGAATAGGAGAGTGTATAATATACGACTACGGTCCACTGAAACTGAACTGAATAATTCAATACGGGTTCACGCAACGAAAAAGATACAACTGCAAAAACTTTCTGCAAACTGAGGTGAGAACATAAAACAATGACAAAATGTGTCGTTTTTTTAGAATTATTAGCTGCTTTGAAAATTAACACATATTTTTCCTTTATGAAATAGTAGTTTTTAATTCACTTACTTATTCTAATTCGTTTATTTATTCGTACTCAATGTTTAAGAAAATTTTAGTATACAATAATATATAATAAATATAAATATAATATAATAAACTTAAATAAATAATAAATATAAATATCAATAAACTTTTATTTTTTTTACTCCATTTTATTTTTATTTTTAACCATTGGTATTAGCGAACGAGTTTTCTTTTGTGAAATACATGTGTGTGTGTGTGTGTGTGTGTGTGTAAAGAGCCATGTGTGATGAGAGATCTTACGAATGCTCTTGGCTTCTATTTGATGTTTGAGATTTACCACTTCTTAACTTTTTAGTAAAGAATGATTTAAATAATCAACTCCACTTAAGAGACTGAAATCCTCTTGAAAGATGCAGCAGTTATGTAAATTAATTTTTTTAAATCAATTCTTAGTCAATTATACACTTTTCCTTATTCTTTTTGCATTTAAAATATATCTCCTTTTGTTCCCAACGGACTACAAATTCTACATCTTATATCTCAAGAGCACAGAAAAGGCATCATAAAGTGACCCAATTTCGTACAATTAGGCTAAAACTAATTGGTATTAATTTTTGAGAAATTTCGTTGTCTTATTAAGATAGTTTTAACACACCACTGTTTTATGAAGCTTTAAATAAATTCAATATTATTAAATTAAGCTATAAATACTTGGAAATATCGAATTCAAGATAAGTTATTACCGGTATTTTATAATTCAATAGACGTTGAATAATTAACTAATTCTTAATTTGTGAAGGTATTATTTTGAACAATTATTCAGTATAAATGTGAAAATCGTTATCGGTCTGGATAATTATATTACTTTATTGAGGCCAGTATACTGACTAAAATATTAAACTTTGTCGCTCTCAGCCAATTTTTATCGCTTCACGAGAAACTATCGATTTTAAGTTTAAACTCATTAATAATTATTTCCAAGATAACTTATCAAAATTCGAATTAGGATATATATTTGTAAATATTCTGAGATTTGTTGAAAGCCAAGTGAAGAAAGTTTTTTCTCATATTCATTCAGAAAAATATTTTGTTGAATTAACTAAAGAACTTTGTTCAATGAATGAAAATTTTTTCTGATTGTAAAAATTGTTATTTGATCTATTATAGGTATCACAGGTTTTTGTAAGAATAAAAACAATCCTTTTTGTATGTAAATTTGTAAATTCTTGTTGAAAAAGAATGGAACAAGTATAAATTAGATAATATTTTCTCTGTGGCATTGTTTCCTCGAAACTGTGTAATATTTCAGAAATATCGGAGGCTGATCAAAAATTGGTTAGAATTTCGAGGATTTTATCTTGCTCAGTTATACGTGCCCAGTGTACCTATGGGATTGAATGCATGTGGTTCGATATTACGTGGTCTTCTGTCCTTAAAACGATCTCCAGTGCATTCTTCGACTGACAGTACGTGCAACAGAATTCAATATTTCACTTGTTTCAACCATATTTCACGTATTTTCATTTATTTCATTTATTTCAATTTCAACCATAACTCGACGATTATTGAATATAACTTCATACATTCATAATGATAGCTTCAGGTTTGAAGTCAAAAAGGATTCTGCAAATTATATATCAAACTAAATAATTCACTTTTGCTTGTAGTATTAATTTTCATAAATAATTGAATGCGAGCATTACATGTGAAAATGCGATAATAAGATAGTTTTCTCAAACGTGGTGCTATTTATATGTATATTATATAAAGTCGAATGAATGTGAGTACATTGTCAGTACGAGGAAACTCGACCCCTTCATCAAAATTCAATAGATATGGCTTTCAAGTGCTTCTTGCAAATGTTACTATATAGTAATCACAAAGAGTACAAAAGTTCACGATTTTCAAAGAGCATATAACCGATCACTAGTGCTTTAGAGTTTATCGCTGAAAAACTTAGGAAAATTTGTTTTTATACAAAAAATTGAGAATAAGATGGTAAAAGAATTAAAAAATTTCATATTTCTATTGAAAACTAAAAAAGCTCATATTCAAGTTAACTATTTCATGAAAATTATTCTCACGGTGTTTCTCTGCAGCAATTTGAAATACTTACCCGCTATATTTTATTCAAAATGCATTTAGAGAAGTTTTCCTCATAAAATATTGAAAGATGGAAACACGATTTGCGGGGAAGAGATTCAATTTCGATTGGAAGAGGTTTCTCGGGTTCCTACCAATAGAGTCGGTACTTTATCAATATAAAAGCGGTACTGTCCTGAAGCAATACTGCTTTGTAGAAATGGGAACAATCGTTACAGAACAATTAGGAAATAGTGCTTGTTGATTGGTTGCAACAGGTCCAAGTGGGAGAAACAGTTTCATTTCAGGAAGGGAAAAGCGTTCGTTGTCGCTTTCAAGTGTAGCTTGATCCATTGCTGTCAATAACGTTTGGTTCCTTGTTAATCAGAGGTAAAATCGATAGTGATAGACGGATTCGGGTATAATTCGCATGTCCTATAAATAATTTTATTCACATTAGTTCATTCGTTATTCATCTTCGATTAAATTATTTTTTTATATCAAGGTAAAGGTCATCGTAGTGAAAAAGTTGAAAATTCTTTTAAAGAAACAAATAGTAACAAATAATCTAGAATATAAAAAACCTAAAAATATAATGAACCTGAAGTCTTGAACGTTCAAATGAACGAAATTTTTTTTCTGAACTCAAATTTATGTTGAAATATTGTTTCGACTACAAAATAGAGAGGACTATCATGAGCTTTTTTTCATTACATTAGTTTCTTTATTAACAAACCAATATTTTAGAACAAATTTGAGTTTAAAATGAAAAGAAATAAAAAATTTGTTCATTTGAACGTTCAGAACTTCAGTCACATAAAATAGAAATAATTGAGGTTCACAGAAGTTGTTTATATTGAGTTAATAAATCTAAAAATCCTGAAGAGGGTTTTTATATTTTGCAATTGATGATTTAAAAATGGTTAGAATGCCCCAGAAATACTTAAAAAATGTCAGAATATTTGGAAATATTTCGTGAGTGAACGAGGAATATGAAAGTTTACGACCCTCGAATTTTGAACCAAAAGTAAGTGAATTTTCAGCCGCAGTAAATGAAATTTCACAACAGTAAATAAAAAGTAGTGAAAATTTCAAGAATTTTCTAACAGTGTGCATCTTTCGATGAAGATATAAATCATTGCAGCCCAAGGGTCCAATATGGGATCAAAAAGTGATACTTTGGGATTACTGCGTTCGAAAATAATAAATAATACAACGTGAAAAAGTAACAAATTATTTGCAAACAAAATTTTTTTCCAAAAACCTCGTCGTCTGGATAACTTTTTGACAGTCATACGTATCAATAATCTCACCATTTTATGTACAACAATAGAAGCTGTTTGTCAAAACGGGACATGGTATTCAGTAGGGTGGTCTAAAATAACTTTTTTATGATAGAGGAACGAGGCCCCCCCCCATTTTATGTGGTTTCCGAGAAAAGAAATTGCGTATTTTTTATTTTTGTTTTTTTCAATATCAACCCGTCCCCCGGGTCTTTGAATTTAACATAGGATTTTACATAAGGAAAGCTCATTTTTCAAAAAATGGCAAAGATAATGACTTGTTATTGACTTTTTGCAAATTAAAATTTAGTGTTAGATGTAATATTTTTTGTGTCAGACATTTTGCAATTGTTTAAACAATTACTAATCATTCACTTTTAACTTTTCATGGGAAAAGTGAAGAAAATTCTAGTTTTTTCTAATCTCTTTCACAACGTCGCTTATTATTATTTTTTTCTTTCAGAACCTATACTCCAATTGTTTAAATAATAATAATTTGTTTAAACTATTTTTTTTAGTAAGTTATGGACAGTTGTTTTTTTGTGGACTTAATGTAGAAGAAACTGCCCGAAACAAAAAGTATTACCCTTCTTTCTAACACAATTTAACTGCCTCATTAAGTCCACAAGAAAAAAATAATTGTTCATAACTTACTGAAAAATTTTTTTAAACAAATGATTATTATTTAAACAATGGGAGTATAAGTTCTGAAAGAAGAAAATACTTAATTATAAGCGATATTGCGTAAAAAAAATGACACACACATTAAGTGTGTCACTAATTTCAGAAAATACTAACTTTTCATGATTTTTTGCGAAAAAAAACAAATGGAAATTGTTGAAACAATTAAAAAATGTATAAAACAAAAAATATTATTCTCAACATTCACTTGCTATGTCGTTATTTCCAAAAAATACTAACTTATCATGATTTATAGGGAATATACAATTGATTAAAAAAACATCAATTGCTTAAACATTTTAAAAATAGGTATAAAATACTTGAAATTTTGTCACTTATCGAATAAAAATAAGTCATGTGAAATAAAAAATTATTTGGTGAAAATTATTCGACTTAAATTTGTAAAAAATCAATAACAAGTAGTTATCTTTTCCATTTTTCCGAAAAATGATCTTTCCTTATGTAACATCCCGTGTAAAAATTTTTCGACTTGGTTTCGACTAGACACACCCCCAATCAAAACATGCTCAAGTCAAATTGAATACATGTTTCAATGTCTCATTTTTGAGACAGAGCTAGACTTCAAATATGTCTTGAAGACAAGTTTCTATGACTTGGAGATAATAGAC
>JBAGKK010388496.1:0-18434 GCA_037177015.1 Euceroptres primus
CTGATACGAACCGACGCGTAGACTACTGCGTCACTATTGCGCACTTTGTTGCTACGCTACCGCTGAGCTCCGAGTTCCGCTTTCTTCGTCCCCTTGGACCCCTTGCCCAAATTTGAATGTGTTAGTATGTATAAACTACTTTATCTTTATCTTCCTGGAAGCAATATTTCGCTCGGAAAAGAACCGCGCGTTCAGTGTATAATAGACACCTTCAGAATTAACGAAATCCTTTCAGTTTTGGCTTCTTCAGAATAGAAATCAACTATTTTACCTACTGAAAGGAAAACAAAGTTAATATTATTTTACACCAGAATTTTAAATTTAAAACTTGAAATAATGAAGAATTGTTAAGTTTAATAGATTATTTTCTAATAAAAGCTTTTGATGTCAGATTCAAAATTAAAATTAAACAAAACTCATTATTTTTCAACAGAGATACTTTTTTCTGTGCACAAATGTGAACCAGAAAAGAAATTATAAAACTTCATAATCAATATTTCAGCGGGTAAAGAATAACTCAGTGCTCTTCTTAGATTTGAGAAACTATTTTTCACCCGCAATAAATTTTAATTGCTAAGAGCATAAAATAATGGAAATTTGTTCATTTGTCAAAGATCTTTCGCATATTGTATTAATTTTTTGAGCTCAGATTTCTGGCACGATTGACGTGGAATGGGTCATTGTCGATCTTCTAACGCCGGTTGCGCTCTTTGCATCGCGCTTTAACCTTCGGAAACGCACGTGTCGTTCTGAATCTCTTCATCAAAAAAATGCGAGATGATTGCCTCCCTCTAAGCGCTCTTATTCGCGCCAAAATATCCTGTCAATGAACTCCATCAATACCCTCAAAAGAATCCAATCTCTACGACTTACCAAAAGAAATTTCGAAAACTACATGTACTGATTCATAAACTGGAGAATTCTCTGAATAATCAAACTTTGCCAAGCAACAAGAGCTGCTCCAAACTGGTGTAACAACTTTGCCTCTCAAGAATCGTGTAAATGGGTCATGCAAATCAAAAAACAGGGCTTTCGAGGGGAAATCGTACCACTTTCGAAATGTACGACACGCGGCAAAGTAACGGTACACCTTTATTTACAGAACAAGATCACGCTTTATTATCCAATCCAAAAATTAACGGTTTGTTTCCACCGTTCCATTTTCACCCACAATGCATTTTTTCAGGGGACACAAGTGCGTATAACTTTCTATTACTTTGGGAGCATTTTCACGAGGAAATGAGCTGATTTTGTTTAATCAGCAGCGCAGGCGACAATTTTGTAAATTCTAAAGCGAATTTCGATTTATCAAATGTCGCCGCGCTTCCGGAGGTCCATTTCCGCAGTTCTAAATTCACCCAGAATGCATTTTCGAGACTGGCGCAAAATCTATATAATGACGCTCCAAAATATTTGGACACCGTCTCGACGAAATGCTTTCGTGAGCGGTGTCGTCTATAGGAAAATTTTGTATTCTAGATTACGGGACACGTTGCTACACGTGGTGAACTTTGCGCGTGGCTCCAATCGGCGCTTTTTCGTGACGTGTAGGTATCACCGTAATCCGTTATAACCAACATGGCGATTGCAAGGCAATCGCTTTGTCGTGCGTCATATCTTAAAAATCTCACACGATACAGCAACGACTTACTTTGCAGAAACAGACTCTCCGCGGGGGATAGATCTCTTCTCGAAACTCGAAACCATGTGCGAAAGAAAGCGATGCTTCTGTCAGCGTGATGCAAGCTTCACTGATCGCGTGAAACTGACAGCCATATTGCCATCCTGTGACGAATACGCGAGTCAACCAGCAAATCGTCATGCAACTTTGAAAATAAAGCTGCTAATAATTTTATGTAACAAACATCACGCTTGGAACACAAAAATTCACCGAAAATTTAATTTCAGTACATTTTTCACAAACTAGGTATTTTTAGATAGCGTTCTTGCATCATGTAAGGACATGGCAAGATGGCGTCGGTCGAGAAGCCAACAACACGATCAATGAACTTTCTTCACACACTACTTTAACACTAGATTTCCGATGCAGAACACAGTAAATAACATTTTAGAGTAAATGGAGGAATTATTTAATGAAGGAAATTCACTGAAAATACATTAACATTGTGCATTAACGACGTTGTCATGAGCAATCATTTCTCGATGGAATTGTCTACTACGGAAGTCAAATGCCAACTGACAAGAAATGAGAAGAAACTCCACGTCATGTGACTTCGATTACATCATTTCCCGTTTATGACTTCCCCTCCATTGCAAATTTATCTCCACCAATCAGATTTTCTAAACAAGACTTAGAACTGTTAATTTAATTGGTCCATTCCAATTTCCGTAAATTTTATTGGTTTGAGATATAAAACTTGTCCAATCGTTGAAGGAAGGAAGAAAGAATACTCAATGATGAGTCATGCTGATGTTCTAGAATGTTCTTTTTTGAAAATTAAGAGTCAACGACAAGGATTATAAATGAATGTTCAAAATCCTTTTTTTTAGAAAATGTTAAATTTTAGTAAAAACTCGTAAAAACATAAAAATTCAGCTACTTTTCACGATACTTCATTCAGAAAGTACTATAAGTTATACCGAATATTTAATTTGAATTTATGTAATTGCATAATTATTTTATAGATCTGTAAAACACAAAATGACATATCTGAAAACTAAAGAGAAAAAAGTTCATAAAAATATTATTTTTTTTATTCTATAAAAGAATAACTCATATGCTTCAGTTCCATTTTTTTAATAAAATGCATTTTTTAAAATAATACTCTGTTACAGTATTATTTTAATTTTATAAATATTATAAATATAATTAATTAAAATTAAATTAAAAATAATAATTTTAGTAATACTGGTGCAGTATTATGTTACAAAATAATAACGTTCTTTTAATTTTGTTTCGATTGTAAACAAAAAAAAGAAGTTATATTTCACTTTTTTACATATTATTTTGGTTTCAGAACCGAGGTAAGCCTTTTATATTTTTTTTCATTTTTTAAAATAAAAAATCAATTTGTCGACTTAGCAATCAAAATGAAATTGTATGAAAATCAAGTGAGCCAATAAAAACCTATAATGGAATTGTTCTTTTCTAAGACTAGATGGTAAATTTAAGAGCCAATTTCAATTAAATTTAGCATTCAAAATAAAACTAAACATTTTTGTCCTTTGTTAAAAAAAAAGCCAAAGAGAAACGGAAGATAACTCTGCAGTTTGTTTCATTTTGGGTGGCAATTTTTGTAAATATTTCACCTACTTTTCTATGCATCTGTAAAACACAAAACTAATTTTTTAAATTAAAATACCATTACGACTTCTGAAAACTAAGGAGAAAAGAGTTCATAAAAATATTATTTTCTTTTTATTCTATAAAAGAATAACTCATTTGCCGTTCCATTTTTTAAATAAAAATGTATTTTCTTAAAATAATACTGTTACAGTATTATTTTAATTTTATAATTATTATAAATATAATTAAGATTAACTTTAAAATTAAATTAAAAATAATAATTTTAGTAAATACTGATACAGTATTATATCAAGTGCCAAGTAATATTAATTATTCGTTACAAAATAACGTTCTTTTTATTTTGTTTCGGTTACAAACATAAAAGAGAAGATATATTTCGCTTTTTTTACATATTATTTCGGTTCCAGAACCGAGGAAAGTCTTTTATATATTTTTTTTATTTTTTAAAATAAAAAACCAATTTGTCTTTTTAGCAACCAAAAGGAAACTGTGTGAAAGTCTAGTAAACCAAGTATTTTAAATAAAAAGCTATAATGGAATTGCTTTATTTTTGAGACTATATGGTAAATTTAAAACCGATTTTCAATTAAATTAAAAATTTTGTTGTCCGTTTTGTTTAAAATTCGAAATAAAACTAAAAATTGTTGTTCTTTGTTTATAAGAAAAAACAAAAGGAAACGGAAGATAATTCCGCAATTTGTTTCATTTTGGGTGACAATTTTTGTAAATATTTCACCTATCTTTTCATATACATCTGTAAAACACAAAAGTCATTTTTAAAATTAAAATACAATTACGACTTCTGAAAACTGAAGAGACCAGAGTTTATAAAAATATATTTTTTTTAATACTATAAAAGAATAACTCATTTGAAGTTCCATTTGTTAAATAAAATGTATTTTCTTAGAATAATACTGTTACAGTATTATTTTAATTTTATAATTATTAAAAACAAAATTAATTAAGATTAAATTTAAAATTAAATTAAGAATAATAATTTTAGTAAATACTGATACAGTATTATATCAAGTGCCAAGTAATATTAATTATTCGTTACAAAATAACGTTCTTTATATTTCGTTTCGGTTACAAACATAAAAAAGAAGTTATATTTCACTTTTTTTACATATTATTTCGGTTTCAGAACCGATGCAAGTCTGTTATATATTTTTTTCATTTTTTAAAATAAAAAACCTATTTGTCTTCTTAGCAACCAAAAGGAAATTGTGTGAAAGTCTAGTAAGCCAAGTATTTCAAATAAAAAGATATAATGGAATTTCTTTATTTTTAAGACTAGATGGTAAATTTAAAAGTGATTTTCAATTAAATTTAGCATTTGAAATAAAACTAAAATTTTTCGTTCTTTGTTAAAACAACAAAAAAAAAAACAAAAAGAAACAGAAGATATTTCCGCAATTTGTTTCATTTTGGGTGGCAATTTTTGTAAATATTTCACCTATCTTTTCATATACATTTGTAAAACACAAAAGTAATTTTATGAATTAAAATACAATTACGACTTTTGAAGACTAATGAGAAAAGAGTTCATAAAAATATTATTTTTTTATGCTATAAAAGAATAACTCATTTGCCGTTCCATTTTTTAAATAAACTGTATTTTCTTAAAATAATACTGTTACAGTATTATTTTAATTTCACAATTATTATAAATATAATTAATTAAGATTAAATTTAAAATTAAATTAAAAATAATAATTTTAGTAAATACTGATACAGTATTATATTAAGTGCCACGTAATATTAATTATTCGTTACAGAATAACTTTCTTATCATTTTGTTTTGGTTACAACCATAAAAAAGAAGTTATATTTCACTTTTTTAAAATATTATTCCGGTTTCAGAACCGTTGCAAATCTTTTATATATTTTTTTCATTTTTTTAAAATAAGAAGCAAATTTGTCTTCTTAGCAACCAAAAGGAAATTGTGTGTAAAAATTGTGTGAAAGTCTAGTAAAACAAGTATTTCAAATAAAAATCTATAATGGAATTGATTTATTTTTAAGACTATAGATGGTAAATTTAAAAGCGATTTTCAATTAAGTTTAGCATTCGAAGTCGAACTAAGAATTTTTGTTCTTTGTTAAGAAAAAAAGCCAAAAAGAAACGGAAGATAACTTTGCAATTTGTTTCATTTTGGGTGGCAAATTTTGTAAATATTTCAACTATCTTTTCATATACATTTGTAAAACACAAAAGTAATTTTTTGAATTAAAATACATTTCGACTTCTGAAGACTAAAGAGAAAAGAGTTCATAAAAATATTTTTTTTTATTCTATAAAAGCATAACTTGTTTGCAGTTCCATTTTTTAAAAATAAAATGCATTTTTTAAAATAATACTTTTACAGTATTATTTTAATTTTAAAATTACTATAAATATAATTAATTAAAATTAAATTTAAAAAAATAATATTAGTAATACTGGTGCAGAATTATATTCAGTTTTAAGTAATATTAATTATTCGTTACAAAATAATAACGTTCTTTTGATTTTGTTTTGATTATAAACATAAAAAAGAAGTTATATTTCACTTTTTTACATATTATTTTGGATTCAGAACCGAAGTAAGTCTTTTATATATTTTTCTTTGTTCTTTAAAGTAAAAAAAACCAATTTGTCTTCTTATAGCAATCAAAATTAAATTGTGTGAAAGTCTAGTAAGCCAAGTGTTTTAAATAAAAAGCTATAATGGAATTGCTTTATTTTTAAGACTATAGATGGTAAATTTAAACGCGATTTTCAATTAAATTTAGCATTCGAAATCGAACTAAGAATTTTTTTCTTTGTTAAGAAAAAAAGTCAAAAAGAAACGGCAGATAACTCTGCAATTTGTTTCATTTTGGGTGGCAAATTTTGTAAATATTCATCTACATTTGTAAAACACAAAAGTCATTTTTTAAATTAAAACACAATTACGACTTCTGAAAACTAAAGAGAACAGAGTCCATAAAAATGTTATTTTTTTAATTCTATAAAAGAATAACTCATTTGCAGTTCCATTTTTTAAATTAAATGTATTTTCTTAGAATAATATTGTTACAGTATTATTTTAATTTTACAATTATTATAAATATAATTAATTAAGATGAAATTTAAAATTAAATTAAAAATAATAATTTTAGTAAATACTGATACAGTATTATATTAAGTGCAAAGTAATATTAATTATTCGTTACAGAATAAGTTTCTTTTTATTTTGTTTTGGTTACAACCATAAAAAAGAAGATATATTTCATTTTTTTAAAAATATTATTTCAGTTCTAGAACCGATGCAAGTTTTTTATATATTTTTTTTATTCTTTAAAATGAAAAACCGATTTGTTGTCTTAGCAACCAAAAGGAAATTGTGTGAAAGTCTAGTAAACTAAGTATTTTAAATAAAAAGCTATAATGGCATTGCTTTATTTTTGAGACTATATAGTAAATTTAAAACCAATTTTCAATTAAATTAAAAATTTTGTTGTCCGCTTTGTTTAAAATTTGAAATAAAACTAAAAATTGTTCTTTGTTTAAAAGAAAAAACAAAAAGAAACGGAAGATAATTCCGCAATTTGTTTCATTTTGGGTGGCAATTTTTGTAAATATTTCACCTATCTTTTCATATACATTTGTAAAACACAAAAGTAATTTTTTAAATTAAAGCACAATTACGTCTTCTGAAGACTAAAGAGAAAAAGAGTTCATAAAAATATTATTTTTTTTATTCTATAAAAGCATAACTTGTTTGTATTTCCATTTTTTAAAAATAAAATGCATTTTTTAAAATAATACTGTTAAAGTATTATTTTAATTTTACAATTACTATAAATATAATTAATTAAAATTAAATTTAAAATTAAATTAAAAATAATAATTTTAGTCATGCTGATGCAGTATTATATTAAGTTCCAAGTAATATTAATTATTTGTTATAAAATAACGTTCTTTTAATTTTTTTTTAATTACAAACATAAAAAAGAAGTTATATTTCACTTTTATACATATTATTTCGGTTTCCGAACCAAAGTAAGTCTTTTATATATTTTTCTTTGTTCTTTAAAATAAAAAAACCAATTTGTCTTCTTATAGCAATCAAAATGAAATTGTGTGAAAGTCTAATAAGCCAAGTATTTTAAATAAAAAGCTATAATGGAATTGCTTTATTTTTAAGACTATAGATGGTAAATCTAAAAGCGATTTTCAATTAAATTTAGCAGTCGAAATCGAACAAAAAATTTTTGTTCTTTGTTAAGAAAAAAAGCCAAAAAGAAACGGAAGATAACTTTGCAATTGGTTTCATTTCGGGTGACAATTTTTGTAAATATTTCACCTATCTGTTTATATACATTTGTAAAACACAAAAGTAATTTTTTAAATTAAAATACAATTACGACTTCTGAAAATTAAAGAGAAAAGAGTTAATAAAAATATATATTTTTTTTATTCTATAAAAGAATAACTCATTTGCAGTTCCATTTTTTAAATAAAATGTATTTTCTGAAAATAATACTGTTACAGTATTATTTTAATTTTTTAATTATTATAAATATAATTAATTAAGATTAAATTTAAAATTAAATTTAAAATAATAATTTTAGTAAATACTGATACAGTATTATATTAAGTGCCAAGTAATATTAATTATTCGTTACAAAATAACGTTTTTTTTATTTTGTTTCGGTTACAAACATAAAAAAGAAGTTATATTTCACTTTTTTTTACATATTATTTCGGTTTTAGAACCGATGCAAGTGTTTTATATATTTTTTCATTTTTAAAATAAAAAACAAATTTGTCTTCTTAGCAACCAAAAGGAAATTGTGTGAAAGTCTAGTAAACGAAGTATTTCAAAGAAAAAGCTATAATGAAATTGCTTTATTTTTAAGACTAGATGGTAAATTTAAAAGTGATTTTTAATTAAATTTAGCATTTGAAATAGAACTAAAATTTTTTGTTCTTTGTTAAAAAAAAAAACCAAAAAGAAACGGAAGATAATTCCGCAATTTGTTTCATTTTGGGTGAAAATTTATGTAAATATTTCACCTATCTTTTTATAGTTACTTACAGAAACACTTATTATTAAATGAAACAGAAGAACGATGTTTATATCTTCCTTTTCGAATTCTAATCCGAATTCGAAGCGTTTGCTCCAATCTTTAGATCTCCACCTCTTCTTGCGGCATTGACTGCAACTATGAAATTAATTATTTGAATTAATTGATGTTCCAAATGTCGATTCAAGTATAATAATTATGACGTAAACTATTCTTGAAAGGAAGAACCTTTCGAGATTATTGTACGAGTTTATAATCATTGAGACATTTCTTGGACTTTGTAAATTAAAAATACATTTTTATAACGAGTTTTTAGATTTTTGCCTCTGAAAAAAGGGATAGTAATGATAGAAAGCGAAAGTGATAAAAATTTTGAAGTACCTGCTGGGCCCAAACAGCTGCCGAGGACTTATTATCCACGTCATCGTCAGTTTCGGATGGTGATCGGTCTTTCGAAGCAGGCAAATCAAGAACCACCTCATCTTTTGGCATGCGTGATACCTGTGAAATCAGTTAGGTTATATTGTTATTCAAGGCTTCAATTAATATTGCTATTTATTTACTGATATTTTTAGACTAAATTACCTTCGTGAGGAATAACTTTTCTACAGCCTGTGCCATGAAAACAACATCCTCGCCTGGCTTATTGTAAACATAGCAGTTGGTAAACATCGTATTGAAATCTTGAATGCATTCTTTGGCGCTCCAGTAATATTTATTCTCCAAACGTTTTCTGATTGTTAACAAATCCATCGGTTGCTTGATAATTCTGTGATAGTCCTAACAGGAGATAATTTAAAATTTGCTATTGCTTTTTTTGACAATTTATGAATGGAAAATATGTGTGGAATCTTACTGGCAAATTGAGCTTTTTTGCGTCAACTGGCTGCTGGAAAGGCCAAGATAAATGGTGTTTCCATACTGCTTTGAGTACACCCTTCTGGAGATATTGTAGCTGATTAGTAACACGACCCAATCGATCAGGAGGTGGTACAACAGGCGGTTGAACAACCCCGTTCACTGGCTCCACGGGCATTTGGGCTTCTTTTCTGAAACACAAACCAGAACGGTTAAAAGAGATCCAATGAAGGCAGCGTTCTTGCAAAGTGCATTCCGCAGTCTGATAATTTACTAGAATTCAAATCGGTGGATTTTTTAATTACCCTGAATTGAGCATTGCAGCTCTCGAACTGCTTTTATCAACCAAAGATCCTCTGTAGTATCTGGAAGACCTACCTGATGAATTTCCAGAGAAATTCAGTTGGAAAACGCTACAATTAAGCCTTGGGCACTAGCGTTTCAATTCTTCCTTGCTTTTAGTTTAGTAGATTGACTTAATAGTTTGTTGTTTATATAAAAAAAACTGACGAAGTTTCGGAGTCAAGTGAGAAATTGTCAGTATCGGTTTTCTACTCCAAACCGGTAGGTATGTATTCATTTAGCAGGAAATTCTTGGTATGCCTTCTATAGCTGATCGCTGATTCGTCCATAAAAATCCATTAGACTGTTTTTGATTGGTTCTTACGAAGACTTCGAAAGACAATTCATTCTTTCACCAAAGATATTAGGTCCGATATAAGCAAGTAATATCTTGATATAAAGCACGCAATCAGTTTCTGCCTCTTCAAAATCGATTGTTTCAAAATTTATTAAAAACTGTTAAGACTAACATAGTAGCTTATTTTTCTCCTATCCTAAACAAATAAAATGAATGTTTTCTTGGTTGTTTAAATTTTTCTTTATTAAAAACGTACTTACTTCCTAAAAAAACAATTGTCATAAATACAGACTAATTAAATAATCCCCCAAACTTCCTCGAATCCTGAACACAATTTACTGCACGTTAAAGCAGCAGAGAGTGGATAATTGCTTATAGAGATCGTTTCTTCTGCGTAGTCTGCTTTTACCTGCAAAAATCAATTTATTTTTAAAAAATGTAACTTTTCATTTGTTTCAAAAGTATTTATCAGCATTTAATTTGCCAGGATATTTTAAGAGGGAAATAAAATATACCTCGCCATGTGCCATTGCTCCTATAACAATAGCAATAGGTTCATCACCAGGAACAAGATCTCGTGGATTCTTAACTCCCTTTGCACTGAAGGACATTGCAATTTTTCTACATCCAACTGGAAGATGATTCGTTACAGGATTCTTTATAACTTTTAGTAGTTTCATTGAACTATCAGACGCTCGAACACAGAATTTATGTAACAGTTGCACTATAACAAAATAAACATGAAACATGTGAGTTTCAGAAAGAAAGAATTGAAGAACTCTGAATCGTTTTAAAAAACAGCGAAATAATTTTCTTACCCATGAGACCTGCGAATCGGTTGAATGTTCTGGGAATTCTTGTTTGAGGATTCACTTCTATCAATACATTCTTTTCCGTTTTAATGTAGACTTGCAACAAACCGGCTCTGTTCAGAGGACTGTCCATCAGCATTAGCAGACATTGATGTGTTATATCAGGTCTACTATTACCAGGCTGGCGACTATCTTTTTTTAAAATACCAGCGTGATCGTCACAGTTTAGAAGTTGGAAATTGTTGCCCACCTGCAAGGATTAAGAAGGAAATTATAAATGCACACTCTTGGAGACGGTTCTTAAATTGTTGTAATAAATTATACAATATTCAGACATTGTAGATCTTTTATATTCACATATCGGAAATTAAAAGCAAAAAAATGTCAGCTGTCTGTAAAAGTAACTACAAAAGTAACTACAAACGTAGTTACTTTTACAATTACACGTTTTCTGATTTGCAGAATTAAACAAAAATTACATTCACGACTTTAAGTGTAAATATATCTACACTGATTTTCCGGGAGAAGAAAATAATTTATAATAATAATATGCAGAAACATAATTTTATAAAGCAAAGGGATCCGAACGAAATTAAGGATCATTTTTCGACATTTTCCAATTATTTTTATAAATTCAAAATAATTTGGCTAAATATTCAGCTGATCACAAGAAAGTACTGATATATTATGAAACTACAGAGGCAGAACCTCTAGATTATGAGGCATTTTAGTTTTTTTACAGAAAAGAACGAAAAGAAATGTAACGAAAATTTCGTTACGTTTCTGTCGACGTAAAACTTTGATTACACACAATTTCGATATTGTGACTGGATGGTTTTATAATATCGCAGCACTTTTTCTTACTCAGCAGAATATTTAGCCAAACTATTTTGAATTTGTAGGAATAATAGGAAAAATGGCCCTTAATTTCGTTCGGATCCCTCAGAAGCAAGCAAAGTAAAAAATTGCACCAGGGGAAGAAACTTTAAATATTCCATACTAATATAAAAAAATAATAAATATTACGATCTAGAATGATAAAAAAATTGTTTTTTAGATTAAATAATTATTAGCTTTCCATTAAACAAATAATTTATCAATTTTTGTACATAAATACTGAACATAACCTTACTTTTACAGATTCCAACTGGGCATTTTCTAGTATTACGATGAGACGCTTCTCCTGATTTTTTATGTGAGCTACTTGAAGATGTTTTGGTGCAGGATCGAATTCAAATTCGTTGTTTTCCTCGCGATCTTTCCTCTTTTTCCCCATTATTTTAAATAAATTTATTTATTTTCGGGGTTTTCGCGTCGCATACATACGAAATACGCATTCACACGTGACTGACGCGATGCTGAAGACAAAGTTAGGTTAGATTAGGTTTAGAATGAGTTTAATTGGTGGACTTTCTGTAACCAATCACATTGACGTATCTTTTCTGATTTGAATTTTCTGGCGTCTTTTAGTCCTATATTCGTAATACATGCTTTATTTTCGATATTAAACCCTTAAATTAAGTGTTTAGTTAATAAAAAATTAATGACGAGGTAAAAGTCTAGCAACGGGAAACGAATCAAAAATTTTTTCCATTTCTTCGAAGAGCAGACGACAATGAACATGGAAGAAGGCGCCATTCCATTGTTTGTGTGTAGTGCAACAGTTGCGCGTACCTTTATTTCACTTTGTTATTAAATGCGAGAGAAAACCAGTAAATATTTGAGATTTCGAAAGGTATATTAGATTTTCCTACATCAGGTTTATCTAATCTTTCTTAACAATCTAAAAATTTTATAGCCATTTGACGTTTTTCATCGCTAAAAAGAAATTGTTTTTCTGTTACAGGTTGCAAGCCTAAACTTGTAATTTTTCACCGGGGAAGAACCCGAGGAACAACGTTCTTATCATTTCTGAGAATAGGTAAGTCCTCTAAAAATTTATACACTTAACGCGCGGTTCTGTACCGAGCGAAATCAGTCTTCCAGGAAGTAGTTTATACATACTAACACATTCAAATTTGGTGGAGGGGATGAAAAAAGCTGAACTCGGAGCTCAGCGGTAGCGTAGCAACAAAGTGCGCAATAGTGACGCAGTAGTTTACGCGTCGGTCAGCGTCGGTTCGTATCAGTTCATTTTGAGTGTAAATTTTCCTTAAAATGCTGAAAATTTCAATAGTTAAATTATTTTCAACTTTCGTTACTGAGTCGGTACTAAACCCAGTACCGGTCTGCCGGCACGTTGCAAACTGTTTACAAATGAAAATCGGGTTTTCTCAATAATTATGTTTATTTCTTTTACTGGCTCGGGAATAAAAGAAAACGTGCTAAATATCAATGATAAATTATATATACACATTCTGATGTGTCTGCCTTTTTATGATTATTACTTATTTACACAATTACAATTATTTTTTAATTTATTCAGAAACTTCAATTCAGAATCGATTTCCTTTTCTTTTTTGTATATTAGGAAACAAATTTTTAATTATAGAAAGCAGTTGATCCAAATTAAAATGCAAGTACCCTGAATCCAATCTATTCCATAATTTAGAAATTAATTTTAAATGCAATTGTCTAGACTCATTAGAAACCCGAGGGACTTTTCTCTCTCGTATTTAACGTATGAGATTATTTTTAAGCCGTGCTTATAACGTAAACTAATGCTCGTAGTAATGATGTTTATAAGTGTAATCGTTCGAAATCTGTATACTGTGCTGAGATCTCTCTTATAACACGGTCGGGTAACACGTGATCACCATGGACGGGTGATTTTATGTTTACATTTTCAAAACGTGCTTTTGCGACGCCTGCTTTTTGCTTAGCAACCGAGCTTCTTTGCACGCAATTTTGATGACACCTTTTTTTACGCGAAAGTGCCAAAACTTTGAATTTATTTATCTTATTTGTTGACCGAATCCATTTCCAATCTGGCAGGCTGTGCATGTTTTTCGTTCTCTTTCGAAATCCGGTGAAAAATTAAAAATATTGTCGAAATTGATAAAATGGCGGTAGTTTTCTGAAAATTTTGAAACTCAATTTTGTCAAAAACCCCAACGTTTTTATTTTTCTTAATTTTTTTCTAAATTAGTACTAATATTTCAATACGGTAAATATATCCCAAAAGAGTTTCTCTTGTGCCCACGTCATGGAAAAGAGAAAGATCAATTTTTTAAATGAAAAATGAAAATTCGAATTTTTTTCAAAAACAAAAAGAGATAAAAAAAGTCAAAAGAGGAAAGTTATTCCTCTCAAAAATTTATAAGAAAGCCTCTTGGCACTTTTTTCTATCTTGCGTTATATTCGACATTTTCTCCCTTGCAAGACGCGGGCACAATAAACTCTTTTGGCCAATTCACCATATTGGCATATTAGTTCCAACTTAGAAAAAATTAAGAACAACAAAACTGGGTTTTTTGAGAAAATTGAGTTTCAAAATTTTCAGAAAACTGCCGCCATTTTGTCAATTTGGACAATATTTGTGATTTTCCACTGGATTTCAAAAGAGAATGAAAAGATCTTTCAGAATCAGAAAGATGAGGTCAAATATTTTTATTAGTTTGGACACTACAACACTTTTAAAAAAATGTCGATGAATTTTTTATAAACGGCGTCACCAACTTTAAAAGTTCAAATTTGGACTGGATAAAATTTAAATAATACCCATAACTATATCAACAAAATTTGTTCGTCAATTCGGTGAAATACATGACGTCTAAAATCCTTTGAAAAACAACATATTTCGTCTGAGAACGATTCTGTGACTTGCATTTGCATCTGTGACATGCACAGCCTGACTAATTGGAAATGCATTCGGACTGTTTATAACAATTTTAATCGTTATAATTTGCCAGATATTATCAAGGATATATATCATTTTTAAAAATATTGTAAGAAAATCAGATACTAAGGGAAAATGAGAGTCTGGAAAACCGGATGTTAAAAAAATGTTCAACTTTGTTTATAACAATGATTTTTGCTAATTTTTAGCAATATTTTGTAATTAAATGTCGTTTCTGAATTAACGTAAAGCAGTTTTACCAAAGAGAAAATAATTTGTACTGTAACACTATTTGCAAATTTCTTTATTAAATTTATTAACTAAAAAATATTGCGATCAGCAATAAAAAGTTTCTTTGGTTTTTTGTTCCAGATTAAGAAACCAGCGACTTTCTTACGATGGACGCAAAGGATACGAATGGCACTGTACTCGAAGTACAAACGCCAATAGTTCGTGGTAAGCAACCTTACGCAGATTTTTGGGGCATCACACAAATGCGAAGTGTGAAAATAAGCTACATGTGGACCATCAAAGATTTCAACAGCTTGATTTCCAAAAAAGTCGATGCGGTTTTCACAGAAAAATTTTCTGCAAAAGATGCACCCCACGTAGTTTGGAGACTCGTTTTAAGAATTGGTTCGAACGAACAAGAAAATCTCCAACTGGAACTTCATCACGTTGAAAAACAATCGATTTCATACAACGTTTTCTTGAAAGCCCAAATTTCAATTCTGAATGCCGTGTCAGAAAGAAAGCATACGGCAGCGACTTTCGAAGGTTTTTCAATCGAAATGAAGAGGTGGAAAAAAGAAGACTTCGTTTCGAAAGCCTTGTTAATGGAAAACTCTGATGATCTTCTTCCCAGAAATTCTCTCACTTTGCTCTGTGAGATCGTGCAATCGGGATACTTTAACACTCAGAAAGAGCATAACGTTCCTCTTTATGAAGATCGAATAAATGATGATTTCTCGAAGCTATTTGAAAATTCTTTATTCACTGATGCGTTAATTGATGTATCAGGAACAATGTTTAAAGTTCATAAAGCTGTGGTGGCTGCCCGAAGTCCAGTCTTTTGGGCAATGTTCAACCCTGAGACCAAGATGAAAGAGCAAGAAGATAGCGTCGCGGAAATCGAAGACGCGGAAATCGAAGACGCGGAAATCGAAGACGTCGAACCAAAAGTGTTCCGAGAAATTCTCAGATATATGTACACCGGCGAGGTGGAAAATATTGAAGAGATTGTTTGCGAACTTTTCGTAGCTGCTGATAAGTACGGTTTAGAAGGTTTAAAAATAATCTGCGAAAAGACGATGTATGATTCTATGAGCGCGAAAAATGCTATGGACATCCTTGTGCTTGTAGACAAACTTGAAATTAATCTCTTGAAACAAAAAGTGTTAAAATTTATCAAAAGCAACCTAGCGGATGTGATGAATTTCAAAAGTTGGGAGGAGGTTCTGAACTTGCATGTGAATCTCGCAACAGAGATCATGCAGATGCACATTACTGAATAGTTTTTTTTCAGCATCAGGTCTTAATCTTTTTTAATTGATTCCATATACCTAAAAAAGATTGCAAAATTTAAATACTAAGATTTTTTATGAAAATTAGGCGATGAAAGAATACCCTGCGAATTGCCAATATTTTTTAAAATTTAAAAATGTGTTAAACCTTATAGGGTATGAAGTTTTTCATTGTTATTTTGACGTATTGAGCTAAAGTTTTATAAGTACTTTGAGGGGTAAAATGATAAGGATGTTTAGATTTGACAAGAGCAATTCAAGAATCCTTTTCATACTTAATTTTAAGTTTTTCTAGATAATAAGAACTCTTGTAGGACGGTTGAATCAGACTACTTCGCGATTTTTGTCTCCGTATTTTGTTACATACTTAAAAAATAGGTAGCACGTTTTTTCATATTTGACTTACTTTTTGATACTTTTGTTACTATTTCGATTTGTAAAGTACTGGAAATAAAAAGTTTTGTTTGTATCTATAGCCATCTTTTATATCGTGCCAAAAATTCGATTCAAAAGATTTCATCGACATTTTAAAATATATATTTTGTTAAATATTAAATTCAAATTCAAAGTTTAAAATAATATTTTAAAAATTATAATTATTCCAACCTTAATTTTTATAAAGCAGGAGATTGATGTTAAATACTTCAAAGTTAAAGTTAAGGGTCGTCGCCACAAAGTTGTGAAATTCAAGTCCCGACAGTTTTACACATTTTCATTACCGTAGAGAGGGGCTATTAAGTACAACTTTTACGTATTTTTGAGATTTTTTTAACTTCACGCACAAGAAAAATTTTTTCAGTTTTTTAATTTTTACAGATAGAGGACTCAATTCTGAAGAGAAAACAATCATTAAATCATTTTCTACTTACTAATTATCATTGTTGAAAAATTGTACCTTTTTGTACCGCCGAACTTCTTAATAGGTACAACTATTGTTTTTCTATGATTTAAAAGAATAAAACAATTTTTTAATACTGAAATACTATTTATTATTTAACTATTTGAGAATATTTTCTGATGAAGTATGAAAAAAAAGTTTAAATAAGAAATTCAGATTAGTTTGAGAGTTAACAAGGAGAAAAAATAAATCAACTAAACATCAACATTAATATTAATGAAATATATTTTTAGAAGGGTCTATAATTTGTGAACATCCATCTAAAATTCTAAGGTCACATCTAACCATTTGCCATTCCAAATTGAGCAATATAATTTAACTGATATAAATTTTCTCCTGGAAGCAAAAAAATTGTCTCTATATTAAAACAATAATAATTACAGATAACTTTTTAGAGATTACATTTTCTCTTATAATTGATGTTAAGGTCTTCAAAATGCAGCACAAAAACTTAATTGTGTCTGATTGTGTCATAGATTGAGCTGCAAAATCGAAAACAATAGAGACTGAAAAGTGAAGATAGGTTTCTTTCTGACAGGTATCCTCATATTTTATTCAGTTATATTTCGAAAACTATCAATTTTGTGAAATATTATTTCAATTTAGCTTTTAAAAAAAGAAATAATTAAAAAATAAACAAATACCCGACTGCACAAAATTGAAAAATTAGCGTAAAGCATAACTTGCTGAACCAGACTGGATTGAAGTATGTGTAACGTTAAAAATAACAAAATATAATATGCATATTTTCAAGTTATTTTCGCTAAAAAATGAACTACACTGTTACAAAAAACAGTTTTCAATTAGCCTCTGCAAGCAACAAATGTTTACAATAAAAGAAATTAATTATTTAAAAAATTGTTAATTAAAAATAAAAAAGTGCAACGGACTTTTTGAAACTGTAAATAAAAAGATCATACCATAGACGGAAAAAAATTTTATAGAAAAAAATTTCATTTAAAATTTTAATGTGGCGGAGTGGGGTTATATCTGACACTAACTTCCCGCTATAAAGACACCCACGGGGCAAAAGTTTGAAATTTTCTACTGAACAAAAAACGTAACGGACTTTTGTTTAGCAGAAAATTTCAAATTTTTGACCCGGGAGTCGAGCGTTCACTTTGGAAAGACTTGGTGTGTCAAAAATGATCCCACTCCGCCACATGAAAATTTTAGCTAAAATTTTTTTTAATAGCCTTAGGAATGATCTTAGGAATTTCTTTGTAACCGAATTCTCATTTGTCCTAAACTTCATTTGCCCAAAGGAACATCCGCCCTAACAATAATCGCGCGAAATTCAGATACATCCAATCAGGATTTTAAATTTGAATTTCGCGCCACTATTGTTAAGGCGGATGTTCCTTTGGGCAAATGAAATTTAGGACAAATGAGAATTCGGTTACAAAGAAATTATGGCGCATGGTAAATCGGACAAATGAAAATTATGACAAATGAGGATTCGGATTTATAGAAATTAGGAACACACGAAAATTAGGAAAAATTAAAGTTTGAGCGCGCCTAGGGCTCATGTTTAATTTTCTCAAAGCGCTCAGGACTTTTAAAGAGATTGTTAATTTTGTTTTTGATTTCAAGTTCAGATGG
>JBAGKK010388601.1:0-18434 GCA_037177015.1 Euceroptres primus
CCTTTTACACGAAGAAAATACATATAATGTATACGTTATTGTAAATAAAAAATGTAAAATTGGTCGGGAAAATGAAAGATTTGGTCGAGAAAAAACCGGGAAAAACCCGGGAATTTAAAATGGCCTGATCGCTAGACACCCTGAAATTTCAAAGTAGTTGTCGACTGTTCGCAGATTTGTCATACAACTTTAGAATAAAAATTTAATTTTGAGATTTAGGCTGTCATTACATTTACGAATTCTAATTACTTAGAACGGAACTAAGTGAACTAGAACAAGGTAGTAATAAACTGTGGAGTCATAATATCGGACTTGTATGAAAATTCATTTTTATTACGAAATAAACTGAATTAATAACGCTATTCAGAATAGCGATGTGAACTTCCTTTATTTCGCAATAAAGGAAATTGCTACCCAAATTTTATATTATGCCTTTTACTGTGCTTATTTATTGCTAACTTATTCTACCAAATACTTTGCTTTCATCCGAATTAAATTTAAAATCTAATTTAATTTACCATTGCTACTTATAGCGAGAAAATAGAAAAAAAATTTTGGAACTGATTATTATGAAATGAAATGTTTGATTAAAAAGATAAATGTCTTTTTTTTTTGTCAAATTTAATAAATCGTGTCGCAGATTTTGATTTTCTTGTTGGCTGTTCATGCTTAAATGAGATGGGAATTAGAGACGAAATTTGTGAACAATCAGATCCTAAACAATGCGATGGTACAAATGAATGTGACCATTTGTTGGGTTTCGGTCGCGAAACTCGACGAGTACCACATCCATGCGAGTTCACCATAAAACTGATCCATTACATTCGCCTTCTCAGTGGTAGTTGGGAGTCATAAAGTAGTTGCAGTACGCTCCTAAAAGCAACCTTTACAATCCAACAAGCTTAATTGGTTTGACAGCGCTTCAGGCACTTCCACATAACGCATCGGTTTTCATACGTCCTCCTTCTTCTGGTTTCTACGATGTCGTTATTTTTCACCGAGGAAAGGCGAAAAAGTTTATGGCGAGACAACAAGTTTTAAGAGAATTTGGGAAAAGAATTACTCAATTTTACCAAATTTAAGTTTCTCTGTGCTTATTAAAGTTTTTATTATCAAATATCGCTATTTTATTTTATATTATAATATAAAATTCAATACATTCAATACAAAAAAATTCAATACATTATGGTTGGACTAACTGATGAGTTAGTCCAACCATAATGTATTGAATTTTTAATATCCGTTAAATCTTTAGTAGCTCAGCAATTTTTTTATGACGCAAGCAAAGATTGAGGCTAATTTTATCTTTCAAAATAAAATTCAATCCACCAATAAACGTCTTCTCTAAAAATTAGAATAAACCGAAAATATACTGATCGAAGTTTCCATGCAAGCCCTCTTGGGTTTCTGTTCTTAATTTAATTAATAATCCAAGCCTTGTCGTCACGTTCATCGCAACGCCATTTACCTTTCGCAAATCGGAAAAAAAACAATGGAGAATTCGATTAATTGTTCTCGTAATTGTACTGCAGTAGATTAATGATTTTCTCGACCTTTGCAACACCTCCTTACGATTAAAGAAGAAAAAAATCTCTATCGTTTTTTGTATAAAATTTTATTTCGTCGATTTTTATAAATCATGGTAGACACTGATTAATGTTAAGATTGACTGGAACATCCTTAAAGTAGATATTTAATTATAAAAGTTATTTATTTTGAATAAAAACGAAACTTAGAATATAGCAGCTTTTTCATGGGAGGGATGAAGAACAGATTGTTTCACTAGATTACAAAGAAAAGGGTGGGAATTCGAGGAAGGAAGATCCGAGAAATGAGAACTGTGGGGTGGAAATCCGGCATGAGAGAAACTGCCCTGGAATTACAATGCTCCCGTAAATCCACGACAGTTTAAGTTAGGTGTTATAGCTAGTTGACCAAACTTTACTCCTTGATTAGACATTTGTGACAACAGCAAACATGCTTTCGCTGACGTTAATTATACACGGTCAGAATTGTTACAAAATTTTCAACAGATTTCATGGAAGGAGAGTGGACAGTGCATGCTCTAATTAAATTAGCTCTTTGCTGCGGTCCAGCTATTGACAAACGTGGAAAATTTTGATGCAGCCAGAATCAGGAAATATTTTTCATTTCTGGAGGAAAAAACTGCTTTTGTTCAACTCGTAACCCAAGTGTGTATGTACTTTTTTGCAATCAATTTTTAATTTTGAAACCTTAGAGTAAGTATTAAATTTTAAAGTAGAAATCTTTTTTCCTCCATAAACACGGTGTTCTAGTAATACTGCATGCTCTAAATAAATTAGCTCTTTGCTGCGGTCCAGCTATTGAAAAACTTGGAAAATTTTGATGTAGCCAGAATCAGGGAATATTTTTCATTTCTGGTGGAAAAACTGCTTTTGTTCAACTCGTAACCCAATTGTGAATGTACTTTTTTGCAATCAATTTTTAATTTTGAAACCTTAGAGTAAGTATTAAATTTTAAAGTAGAAGTATTTTTTTCTCCATAAACACGGAGTTCTAGTAATTGATTAATTATTGAATGACGCTTTATGAGAAAGATTGGACTTTTCCTTTTATCATTAGCAATTCAAGCACACTTCTAGGCACTTGAGAAGGCGAAATAGCATGTTCTGTACGTGGTTTGTGTGTATATATTTTAGGAACGATCTTGCAACCGCTGTCTACCTTTCTCGGCCCTCTATTCCCTAGACTCCCGCGGGATTCCCCGACCAGCGGCAGCATATGGAAGAGAATGGTTTCTATTATTTTTCAATTGGTTAGCCAAGCGTACAGGGGGATCCGGTACCTGAGATGTAATTGGACCTGGCTTTGGTAACGCAACGGTGATATAAATTGAGAACAAGAATGGTAACTCTGCATGATACGGAGAAAGAAAACCGTCAAAGCGAAGAAAGAAGGGAAAATTGAAAGAACATAAAGGAAAATAAAGTCATTCAATTTCCTTCAATAATTTTACGATTCGATTGCCTCCGAACCAAGAATAACAAATCAAGAATTTCACCTGTATAGACAAATTCAGAAAAAGAAGAAACAATTATTCAATTCAAAAGGTCTTTTTCATTGAGGATGACAAATACACAGGTGCACATACTAAGAAAATGATTTGTGCGATTGGAACAACAAATTTTTAATTTTTAATTATTTTTTAAAATTTTTAATTATTTTTTTTAATTTTTAATTTTTTATTTTTTATGTTTGAATTAAACAAAGTTTTCTAGAGAATGTTCTCCCCACCGATTATTATAAACAAAGTTTGTTTAAATCAAATTTTTCATTTGACCTATTACTTATTGAATCAGAGAAGAAACGAAATGAAGGGAATTCGAACAAAGGGTAGCGTAAAAACAAAAAAAAAGAAGAGTTGAAGTAAAAACAAAGAACAGAAAGGATTTAGATACAAGACGATCAAAGGACGTGAGCTCATGCCTTTAACGTGGTGCCATCTAACAAAGTGAAAACGCGTTCCGTGTACGAACTATTCGGATCGTTTCCCATGACACAACACCTTCTTTCCCCTCCTTTGTTCCTGACTGGGCAAACGTTATATCTCACAATTCCAACTCTTCCAGATCATGGACAGCTGCTTCTGGAAGCTGGAACAGGAAACTATTTCCGTTGGGCAAGTCCATGCCATTCTTCTCTTTTAAATTTACTCGATTAACGGATTTTTATCTAAAGTTCCTTAATTTGATACCCTGCAATTTGATTTTTTCCTTTACTGAATTGAAAATGTAATTCATTGGAATCAAATTAAGGATAGTTAACCCGTTAACTGTGCATAACCTATAAATTCCATGCTTTATGACGATATATGCGTCACGACACAGTCAAGGGGTAAAAATGAAAATGGCAAAATAAAAAAATCGAATGTCTTTACACTTTTAAAAAGAATTTTTTTAAATTCAGATCACTTTTCTTGAAATACAATAATAAATAGGAAATGATACCAGTAAATAAAAAAATTCGATTTAGTCGCATGTTACCTTCTAATAAAAAAGAGGAAAGTATAGGTTGCTGTTAAAGGTTCTAATAAGTTTAGTGTCAATTTGAGAGTGACGGTTAGATTCTGCCATTTGGTTGACATGAAAAGCTTCCAAGTTCCATGCTTGTCGAACACACCAGCAGATAACTTTTTCCCCAATTTGAAGGGCGTTGAATTGGGAACCGGGTTATATTTCTATCGCCACATCCAACCGCAGGGAAATTCGATCAAAACGACGCGACGTCCCAGGCTAAAATGACGCTTCTCTACTTCGTCAGTCATCCGACACCCCATTTCCCATCTTCCTACCGACCATTCTTATTATATCCTAATATGTTTAACACGTCCAATTTTAACTATTTTTGCGACGTCGAGGTGAATTTATGAGAAATGGTATCTTTTTTCCCTTCTTCTTCTTTAGTTTTTATTAAATTAAATTTTGTTCGTCAGGGAAAGTCATGGAAACGGCAGGGATTATCTGTAGGAGGAACTTTTAATAAAAAGGAATATGTATCGAAAATCCATTTCAAATTGTAAATTTAGTGAATTCCAGGTTTAAATGCTGGTCTTTTGAAATATTAATTGACAGGGAAAATGAAAATGTCTCCTCGGTTAAGACTTTTCATTTTCACACTAAATTGTGGGACATTATTTTAATTTGCAGCGATATTATTTTAATCTGAAGTGGACCATTTATTCTATAGTCACAGTCTTTTGTTTTACTATTTCTCATTTTGCTGCCGATTAAAATGAATCCTGGAATTTTCTATGTTGTTCGTATTTAACTCGATACTTTTTTGATTCATTTCAACTTTTTTTCAATGTATTTGATCGGTAAATACTTCTTACAAAAAATAATTTGTTTCAATAGTATCGATCTCTGCTTTATTGCTGAGCAAAGTATCAAGTGAGTTATGGTCTTTTAGGTGAGTTTCTAGGGTTTAATTAAACTCACGATTGGCTGGTGGAAAGTGAACGGTTTTGGTTTCAGGACACACATTGTTTTGAAGGTACGGAGAACTAGTTGCGATCTCATCGCGCCATTAGTATGGCAGAGAAGTCGATTTCCTGGTAAGCCCAGCTCTGCTTGCAGAATCGCGTTGCCAAGGGAGGCTGAGGGAGAAGTCCTCTCTTTAGTTCCGTTCCTATTTCGTACCGCTTGTTTCTGTGTCTCAGCCTCGTTAGGGAAAACTTTACTCTCTTTAGATACATAGGCTTAACGTTGCACAAAGTACTTCTATGTACTTTGCCGCTTTTAGAATTGTCTTTCAAATGACGTTCGCTTGTTGCTTTCGCCTTATCGTCTTTTAGCATCTACATCTAGTTTGTTATTATCCCAACAAACACTAATCAGAGGCATCTGGTAGAAATGTTTTGCATAAGAGGGGGAAACTCCGTCTAAACTTGAAGCAGTTAGAGAACTTAAATTACTCATTTAGAAAGCTGATATCAGGATTTCTCTCGCCATATCATTAATTGAGAGATTTATTTGAGAAGAAATTTATCAGCTTGCATTTTAGTTAGAAAATTAGTTACTAATTGGCATTGGTGTTTGTTTTAGATTTAGTATAATATTTTAATCATAGGCGTTTTTAATAGTAGATGTTTAAAGGAAACTCGAAAAACTCTGGATAAAGAAAGTCTTGTTACTATAATGAAAAACAGCTTCAAATTCTGAACTTAAAATATTTAAAGGTAAAGGAAAAATCAGGGAATTTAGAAAATTAAATTTTGCAGCCTGTCTGGAATTTTTTTAGTTTCAAGTCGCATCGTTTACAAATTTTCTAAGTAGTTCGAGTCAACGTCAAGTGCTCCTTCAAGCTGGTCGTACTCTGACCTTTTTCACTTGGGCTCACTGGCTGTGTCTGACGTAATAAGACTTTTACTACTGCCAGCTGCTGCGAATGCATTTGCAACCCCTTTTGAATTTAAAAGCACTTTCTCAAATAACGATCGCATTCAAAATTCCGTGTTAACAATAACATTAACTAAATTTGGAGTTATTTGATATTTACCATAAATTAGAATTCGACATTGTCTCGAAAGTTAGGGTCTCGATAAAATACTTTCAATTTAAAACATTTATTTTTGGAGCCTTTCAATTTTAATAGAATCCTGCAGATTATTTTGAAGTCAAAAAGTTTTGTATAATAAAAATTAATCACGGAACCTACTTTTGAATTTTGAAATCTTTTTTTAAGGGAATAGAAACTAAAAATTATTTTCGTAATTTTGGCGTCTCTCTTATCTATTATAGTAGCTTTCGAGTACATCCAAAATGAATTACGAGTAAACTTCGTCTAGGACGAAAGTATCGCTTCCGTAATGACCCTGAGTATCAGTTTCGCGCAAGGTCTACTTACTGTAGTATACATATACCTAGTGGTCCCACTTCGCCTAACTCTCGCGACGTAAACCAATACATATCGTCCTCTCCACTAAAGCTTCCTCTCTCCTACTACTGCTTCTCATCCATCCTCCCTGCTGGCTAGAATACCGACTAAAAGCTGAACGTCTTCGATTTAATTGTCGAACTCCTCACACAAAAGTTGCAGGAGCAGTATTTTCTGTAATGATAGTGGAGTAATTGAAGGGTGGCAGTACAGAACTAGATAACCAACAAAATGTAAATTCTCCAGAGTAGCAAAAAACATTCTTTAAAATCGAAATCACCATTTAAAGATAAAACAAAAGTCTACTCCCGAGCTGAAACATTGCTGAATTAAGGTCAAAAAAGTTTATTTAGAAAAGTTATCCAGTTTCGAGGAAATAGATGTAGAAGTTGACACCATTAAAGTGACACTAGCCTAAAATTCGAGCAGTCTCGGCTGCGAATTTCGATAAAAACTGCAATTTTAAGTTTAAAAAAAATATAAAAACTTACTCCCGAGATATTGAGTTGCTGAATACGGGTGTATAAAGTTTGATGTAAAAAAAGTTAGCCATTTCCGAGTAAATCGACCACGAATTTTGAGGTTACAATTTCTTAGGTTTTCAAAATTTGGTTTGGATAGAAATTCAGAGTGTCTGGCGGACCGGGAAATCGGGAAAAACTGGAAAAACCACGAGAATTTTAATTCACCAGGAAAAAATCGAGAAAAACCCGGGAATTTTATTTTACCGAGAAAATACCGGGGAAAAACCGGGAATTTTATTTGGAATCGAGATTATACTTATATTTTATTTTTTGATTCTTCAGATTTTAATAGTATTTAAGCAACTACTTGCTATTCTGACTGCATAATTTGAGGAAATTTATTTTACGTCTTACGAAAGTTTTAAAATATGTACTTTCGATTAATATTTATCACTGTGATTAAAGATAAGTTTGGCACGTGTAAATAAAAAATTTATTTTCTTTACGATATTTTTGTACATATATATTATGTTAAAATTCACATTTCTGTGTATACGTTCACTTTCAAAAATCACAAAAAGACATTTTTAACTTCATCGAGGGGAAAAAATTGACCCGGAAAAACGAATTTTCCATTTTGTCCTTCTTTAGGACGCATTTAAGCTTCTCAAATTTTCTCAGAATTTTTTAAATTAAAATTGTAAAAGTTAGTTTTTAAAAATATTCAGTAATCTTATGTTCCATATTTGGAACAGTGGGCACTAAAAGGGTTAAAAAGTAGATTTCAAAGAAATCCGTTTAGTGCAACATGTGATTTTTTAAGAATTTTTAATGCAAAAAATCAATTTTCGACAAAAGTGTTGGTTATCTAATTCTGTACTGCCACCTTTCAATTATAAATAATGTTGAAGATAGATTAAATTCTGAAAATGCTTTATTATATTTTCGAATATTTCAAACTTTCTGCTTTTGAAATGTTGGTCTCTGATTTTGAAATATGTACTTATAATTTCGAAGAACTTTGATGCTTTTGGAAGTTGAAATTAAATTTTGATAATTGCAACGTGGAAGTCGTTTAAATTTAAACGATTTCAATTTTCATGTTTTCAAAGTTAGCTGCAATTGGAGGACGTTTAAATTTGGTCTATTTAGTTTGGAATTTGCTCAAATATGATATTCAAGTTGAAATTACTCTCAAATTCAGGTTAAAAATATAAATTTTGAAATTCTGGGGATATTTGAGAACATTAAAAATTATATAAAAATATCTTTGGAGCTTTTAAAGTTGAAAGATGTCTGGTTCAAAAACTTAAATAATTAATATCTGTATTCTATAGCATAATAGAAAACTCACTTTATTATTATTTTTTTTTTTTTGAAGACTAAAACTTGGTTAGAGGGAAGGCTTCTGCTTAATTAACCCAAAAATTAATCAAGTATCGGTCAGCTGAGAAGAGCCACGAAGGTCTTTTAAGCGAAAGTCGATCATCAAGCTCTGACGTCGAAGCGCTTGGTTTTTTAAGAGATGAAAAGCGTGCCGCAAATCTCTCGAGACTTGGTGAATAAAGACTTTCCCTCACAAAGCCTTGACGAGATGATCGACAAACTTTGCTCTCATTTTTTTTCAAAAGATTTTTCACGAGAGTGTAATCAGCGTGGCCTCACATCTCAAATGTGATTTGCATCCTGCAGTTGAAATAGTTTTTAAAAAAATTACATCATGGTCTTAAGTCTTCAGATATTTATAATATGGACTCTCATGTAAATGGAGTACTCCAAATCGAATGTTTAAATTGTAAATCTTCTTCTACATCCACGCGTCACACAGAAACGCAGGACAAAAAACTACGGACCTCTTAGAACTTTTATTCCAGAGTGTGAATATACTTTGCGTGGTTGACAGTCTGCTACTTTTTAGAAGTATTATTTTTCAACACACATGCGAAAAACTCTGGTATCTCTTCAGTTGTGAAACCGTAGATACGTTCTTTTGTAGGGTGCCTGTCTGGCTCCTTTGTACAAAGCCATCCTTTCTCCCTTTTAGTCGAGAGTCGTTGCATTTTTTTCATCGCTTCATGTATCTTTTATAATTTGCTCAGTGCAGTAATCTTGTTTATAGTGAACAAAATTCCATGTTTTCTGGTAAACAATTACAAACATTTATAGATTTTTACGTTTACTAGACTATATTGTATAATTAATTATAGTACTGACTGTAAAAGTGTTGAATTGGTAGCATTTGGAACTTGCTCTAAATAACTTTAAATCGATTTAAGTAGTTAATGCCCGTAATGGTTTGGCTTGAACCATTTCAAGAGTTCCTTGGATTGTCTGACTATATCCGTACTTGTTCTACTCAGAGTCGTTCCGCTTACTTTAGTATTACGCTCGAATGGAAAAGGCTCTCGTGTAGTTACTGGTGGTAACTAATGTCGGGGTAAAAAGTCCTGACACCTGGCTTTGAAGGTTTACTACTCGGCGAGAAAAAAATCGCAGAATTTTGAGTCAAAGACAAAAATATTCTTCAACATTATAGTTGTAAAATGATAGTTTGATTTTCATCAAAATTTTTTTGTCTTTACTATGACAGAAAATGTGTGAAAAATAGGAGAAATGATCCTCAACTTTCGATACCTCGACTTTGAAGTTCTCCACAAGTGAAAAAATTGGTATCAGAAATTTGAAAAAATTCAGGAGTATTCTTCAACACGTTCTTTACAAATGTCAATTTTTTTGTTTCATTTATTTATTATTGTAATCAGTAGAGCTAAAAATGTAAAAAATAATTAATAAAATAATTAATAAAATTAATAAATGTCCTTCTCGACAATTTTTTGGGATTTTGGGATCTGTATCACTGTTAAATTGGAGAATGCCGAGAAGAACGTTTTTTAATTACGACTTTTCCAGTATTGAAACTCATTAAGATCGTGATTATTCAGGTTTTCACTCAGAGATTATTAATTTTATTGACCTTTCAACTTTTGAGATGAAACCTTTGAATCGAGAAGCTTCTTTCAAGCTTGAAAAAATAATTCAGCTTGAAAAAAATAGTTCAGCTTGAAAAAAATAGTTCAGCTTGAAATCTCTACCCAGAGCCGAGATAATTATTTTTTAAATTTTTAGCTCTACTGATAATAATAATAATAATAAATAAATTGAAATAAAAAATTGCCATTTGTAAAGAATATGTTGAAGAATACTCATAAATTTTTTCACTTGTGGAGGACTTCAAAGTCGAGGTATCGAAAGTTGAGGGTCATTTCTCCTGTTTTTCACACATTTTCTGTCCCAGTAAAGACAAAAAATTTTGACGAAAATCAAACTGACATCATTTTACAATTATAATGTTGAAGAATGTTTGACTCAAAATTCTGCAATTTTTTCTCGCCGAGTAGTAAACCCTCAAAGGCAGGTGTCAGGACTTTTTGCCCCGACATTAATTCTGTAAATCCAGAACTGATTTCTTCAAATTAGAATGTAAAAAGACAAATTTCAAAGTTATCTAATTTTCTAGTAGAATTTTTTCAACTTCTCAAATATTAAATAACATTAATTAACTTTAAGTAAAATGATTTACCAATATATCCGTCGTCAAGAAGTTAAAGTGATGAAATAAATTTTATAATTTTATATACAATAATTCGAAGACAAGAGTTTCACATAGTTTTTTTAATGAATGTTTTAATTATAATTAGCAGTTTGTTTTTTAATTGTTGGTTGAAAATGAGAAATTATTTAAGGGAGTCTGAAAACGAGAAGACTATTAGGGATGGTAAACATAAACCGTTAGTTTTAGAGGGTTGTACTCCCGTTACAGAATACTGGATCATGCCCATTCAGCCCAAGCTTAAATTCCAGTTTATCTGACTCTAGGATCTGCCAAAGCATTTTGCTTAATAGCTTCTACGTGTTCACGAATATATCGGATGGGTCGAATTTTTTGCCGACGACGAATAAACACAATGCCTACGACATAAACTCCTACAAGGATTGCTAATCGACTAGTGCTGGCCAGACGCCTGGACCAAGTTCACACACAACCACCAAATACCTAGACAAATAATAGTATTTCAATATCAAGCTACTTCTATTTATAGATAAAAATTGGTTCCTTTTTAAAATAAGTTAAGTTTTCCCTCCTTTGTTTATGAAATTGATTACGATAAAGCCTAGTGTCCTAAAATCCTCAAGTATAAAATAAATTAAATTGGATGAAAGAAGGGTTTTAGCCTTGTCCAGCAGAATCTTTGAAATCTTTGAAAGTCTTGAGTTACTTCATGGATCTTACAGACAAGCTAGGATGGTAACATCTGCTCACCATTTTATGTATCCCTCGGAGAAATTACCTGAAGGATTTCCTTTCTTGGCTTCTTCCACCTATCCCCGTTTTCCTTTTTCTATTTTAAAATGACTTCTGATGAACATCGATTGGAAAGTTCTATTCTGACAAAGCCAATCGCCTTACCGCCTCTAGACTTCTCTCTCGACGTTCTACTATCACATCTATTATCTATTGTGCGTGGCGTATGTGTCCTCGAAAATCAATATCCTCTAGTCCTTGCACAATGATTAGGTACTGCACATGTATATGGAACTTGTGCAAGTTTGGAGCAAATAGGATTCTGTTACTAATGAAGATCTATTGAACTTGACTCTCATCTTCGATTTTTCAAATTATTCATGTATATAATAATTATAAAATAATAATTATAAAGCAATGATAATTATCATAAAGTCAAATTATATTTGTAGAATTTTCTTTCAGTAGTTGATGCCTGATAGGTATGAAAGTTTCATGCCACATCTGAATTGAGACGATAAATGCGTCTCGTTATGCACTATTGTCTGTTTTTGTAAGGAAAGGAAGTTCTTGCGAGGTCAATTTCACTGTTACAGGAAAATGGCATCTTCCAATCATCTCACTTTACCTCCAACCCTTTACAATTCTTTTCATATTTCTTTCTCAATTTTCGTATAATCATTATTATAGCTACATTATACTGTTAGGAAAATCTGCTCCAGATTTAAGGTATATGCATATGAAGCCAATATGCAATTATCTTCAATTTAATATAAATATAGTGTATGAAAATTACAATAATTTCCAATAGTTTATAGGTAGTATTTGTTACTGGACTTGGGTTAAAGAAAAGAATCTTCTTCTTCTTTTTCGTGGGTTCTTGCAAAGCAAATTTCCAGATTACCTAAGGAAAAGAATAAGGAAAGATGAAGAAAGCAGATCTTTAAAAAATGTTGAAGTTTTCTAGACTGATTATAACCATTCAAATTTTTTGAAATAAACTATTATTAAACTAAGGAGGTGTAAAGGAAGCCTCTTTTGTCTGAGGTTGAACAGTTTCTATACCCTAGATAGGACCCTATCTGTCTTGAGCGTCAATTAGTATCGCTTAGTGTTAATAATGGTAACGCAAATGTGCGGTACGTAGGGCGAACACTCACAAGGGTTATAGAGCATCTGCAAGGCCCCCTCATGGCTTCAACCCGCCTGCTCCTTGGCGTCATTATCATCCATTCGCTAATACAACAAGATAAATTACCCCCGCTCTCATTGTTACCTATTCTATCCTCCCTCACTCCGTTTAAACCCTCTCGCCTCTCCACTGCTTGCACTATTAAACGCTCTGTTGTTGTTGTTAATTACATCTCTGTAATCGGTTAAGCCACCCGAAACTAGGGTACGACAATAACAATAATAGTGCTAACGACCATTCACAGGTTATTCTGTCCACTGTTGATGAATATGGGCGACGCAGTTACCAGAGACATGCTGTATTTGTACCTAAATTATAGTGATTCGAGTTTATATTATTTATCTTTATCCTATTCGATTCAAATTGAAAGATTCTTTTTTATTTTACCAAAACTGAGATTTTTCAGATTCCAATTAATGTACAAATATTTACGTTTCTGGACAGTTTGTGTTTTGATGGACTAAAAATTCGATACTTCCTCCAATGAATAAAAAAATCCTCAATACTTCGTTACACGCGTTAAAATAAAAAATAAAAACTTATGCAGAAAAATTTAGAGAAAATGGATAAAATTTTTTTATATTACACATGTTTTTACGAAAAGTTTTTGTGAGTAATTAAATCATGAATTCATTTCTCTCAGCAATATTCACGTCACAGTAAATCGTGGGATATTATGTTAATCTGCAGGAATTATTAAGTTGATCTGAAACAGATCATTTATTCTATTGTCACAATATTTGTTTTTTTTAAAATTTATTTCTCATTTTGTTGCAGATTAAAATTATAACCAAGGATTTTCTGTGATATCGAAAAATAACTAATCATTGTATGGAGTCGTCGATTTCAAAATATCTCATTATTTTCAATACAAAAGTATTCCTCCACGTTTTATCGTAAAATAAAACCCATTCGGCAGAAACAATTAAAGTTGGATTTGCCTCTTTCTAAAATTCCCACAAGTGCGAACAAAGTGAATTATTAAAAATTTTATGTTGCTTTTTTTCTGCTATGTTTTCAACAAATTGAAAATTCAATAATGTACAATCATTACCATTAAAAAGCAGACGTTGAAAATTTAATAAAATATTAAATTTAGAGAAGAACAATGAAGTTAGGAAATAAAATTTTAATTCTAATTTTTAATGTTAAATTGACTTTGTCGATTCAAATTCATGTTCAAATGACAGAATTTTGTCAATAAAGAACGATCAGTATAATTTTGTATCGAAGCATCAAAAAAGAGTGAAAGAAGACTGCTTGTGTGATCCGACTGTCGCCCTTATCCGATCGAGAATGAAAAATGAACGGACACACAGCGGAACGAAAGCCAATCGGCCAAGTCGCGTGACCGGCACGATAAGCGGCATCGATCCAATAGTATTTACGTAAACAGACCACAAACACGCTACAAGGCGTGATTGGCAGATTTTATCCCCCCAAAAAAGAAATGTGATAAATAAACTCACACAATTTATATTTTTTGTAACATACAGTCTTTCGAGGCAGTTTTTTATTTTCTAGGTAATTTTTTTCCCAAGGGAAAGTTAATTTGTTGTAGAATCATAAAAATAATTCATTTTTGAAATTTATATTCTTGCTCAAATATTACGGATATATTTTTTTAATTAAAAGCAAAAATGTTTTCAACTTTTTCCCGCAATACCAGTTTGCTTGTGCATTCGATATCAGTTTTCCATCCTGTTAAAATAATAAAAATGAAAACTCCTGTGGTTGAGACTTCATAATTTACTGAAAAAATGAAAGGTAATTGTGTTTTTTTCAAATTAAATGTTAATAAAAGTTTATTTTTTGTTGTGAATTGTGATATCTCGGATTTCGTTGAAAACTAATAATGTTTTATTACTTTCGAGCGGGAAAAGCGTAAGGCACAATGATGGTTCATTTGCACAATATTACGGAAGCACCGCGTGGATTATTCTGTTTATTTTATTACCTTTTCCTCTCTGGGTTCTCTCGAATTCTGAAAATATGACGCACGCACGAGCTCACTCACGCAATCGGGAGGGCCGAAAATCACCGATTCGACCCTCCCGATTTACGATATATGTTTCCGGCCTTCGACGGGAAATCCACCCATTTCTCCCATCCCTCTTCACCTCACCTATTTTATAACAGGAAAATGGAAAAATCCAGACATATCGCACCACACGATCCTACTATTCTAGCATTTTTTTCTTTCATTTTTTTAGCTCTCATGCCTTAGATTCTACGTCGTTTCGATTCAGACGCCCTTATTTTTTTCCAAATATAAACCAGGTAATAAAAATATAAAATAATCTTATTTTCTAAAAAATAACTACTCTATGTAAAGCTGAAAGGAATTTTGAAAGGAATTATATTATAAAATGAAATTTTAATAATGTTTTATTCAAATTCAAATTCAAAAGTAAACATTCACTGATGCAAAATTGTTCTGTTAATTAGTTAATAAAAATACAAAATAATCTTATTTTCTAAAAAATAACTACTCTGTGTAAAGCTGTAAAGGAATTTTGAAAGGAATTATATTATAAAATGAAATTTTAATAATGTTTTATTCAAATTGAAATTCAAAGGTAAACATTCACTGATGCAAAATTGTTCTGTTAATTAGTCTGATTTTCTCTTGTAGAATGTTATATACTCTCCTAATTTAGAAGAGAATACTTCATTATTATTATTTTATCCGGAATCAAAGGAAATGTAAAAATTTATCTCTCGGTTCTGTGTGCTAAAAAATCTCGAATTGTTTGCAAATGAGCAATGCCTGAAATTCAGGAACAACCCCCGATTTTCTGACAACTGCCACTTCCAACCGAGAAATATTTCAGTCTTACTGCAACTGTAACGTAACCTTTTGGAGTTCATTCACTTGGATGCAAGCACGATGTGCAAGTCATTGTTTCCGTTGATTCTAGTGTCTACTATGTTCGTCAAAGTACCAGTCATGCAAAAAGAATTTTCATTCTTTCTACTCTTTCCTGCTTTACATTGTGAAATTAAATACTACTTTATATATTATATAACCTGCTTTATTTGCATTAACGTATCTTTTTTCAAATACTGTCGCATTATTAATAAATCACAGAAGCGAAGTGATGGAAAACAATTACCAAGACTAAATTGCTGTGCATAAAATTGATCGATTCGCTTCTCGGTAAATTTATCCAGCAGATAGTAAAACTTTCTAGTTGGACAACTTCACTAAAGACCCTTTTCCCCTGACGTTCACAGCGGATTTACTCATCAAGTAAATTTCCCGAGAGTTGGATGAAACGAGCCCAAATTTAATCATACTTTACACGATGAAATTTCTATATTCATATTAGATGTTTATTTTCGAGTATCAAACATCATTTCACATGTAACTCAAAATTTTGTACTAACGCAGAGAAATAATTACAAAATTTAAATGAAAGATGTAAATAAAAGAAGTTTAATGAAAATTTAATAAAATAAAATGGATAGACATCGTTGGGTTTAACTGCTTGCACTTCAGAACTCTTTTAATTTTATAGAATCAAGCAATTAAAATGAAAGGTTTCGATTACAAGTTTGTGGAAAAACATCGACAAACGAAAAGGGGAGAATGCTTACCCTCAGTGCTCGTATCAGGAGTATACCTAACCTATAAAGCAGCTATCGGAAACTACCTACATTGTTCGAGCAATTTGCCTACCACACGTTCCAAACTAACAAAGCGAAATGCCGAACAGTCGGATTCCAGAATGTAGCGCAATCGATAGTTGCTAAAAGGACGAAGAAGCTTCTTTTACCTTTAATTTTGATTCTTGAGATGTAGCTTTTTCCAAAATTGAACTTGGCAATTTTTGTCTTTTAATGATCCATTGAAAGCCTTTCAAATCTGAAATCACAACTCTTCATATTTAACAGTTTTCGAAATTACATTGATGCTAAACATATTTAATTCCAGTGTCCGAATTTTAATCAATATCTTTCATCTCTTATAATAAATAATTACTTTTCAGAATATATAAGTAACAATGTGGTTTTTGTTTGTTTCAGGTGAGTTTCCATAATTGACAGACCGAGTTAGATACAGTTACAGTTTCGTTGTGGTAAGTCATAAGACAATCCGACCCTTATCCAACATCCCCTTGTCATTTCGCCCGTTTATGGCACCGCAGGCAACTTGAAAGCATTCTCAAGTGCACTGGTTGCCTAATACCCAGAGACATCCTTCTTAATTAACATTGCGTATATTCCGTTCGTTTGTGCGATTAACGGTTGTGCCTTGAAACACGGACGACGATTTGAAATTCTCTAGCTTATCGAATATTTAAAAAAATGCTCCTCTATTAAATTCGATGTTACAGAATGTCTATGGGATTCTACAAATAATATGGAAAATTGTGAAGAATTTCATAAAAGGAAAATGTTTTGAATAAACTTTATATGCTTTTTACCTTTTTTTATGTTCAGCTGCTTTTCACCTTTTTTTATGGTCAGCTGCTTTTCCTATTTTTCTGTCAAAAGCCATTTTAATGTTGAATTACTAAAATTCTAGGTAAATAAGGCACAGGAAACAAATCCAGATCACGGATCACTCTTGTTTCTGCTGCAAATAAATAGTATAACCATAAAATAAATTTTTATGAAATATTTATTTTAACTGTTAAGCTAAAGCTTTCGCAAAAATTTATTTTATCATACATTTTATCATACATTTATTTTATCGTATATTTATGTACGGCCAAAAAGAAGAGTGATCTGGATTTGGTTCCTTTGCCTTAACTCCGAAAATTCTAGAGATACCATGAATATTTTAATCATGGAATTTTTAATTAAACTTCAAAAATTAGAATAACAAAGCCGTCAGATTTATTAATTTATTTTATTTTATTGACTAAATCTGCTTTAGCCATGAAAGTCAATTAAGTAAAATAAATATTCTTTTGTTCTTTGAAATTATTTACAATTTTCTACCTTTTTCCAGTGAAAAAACAGAGACAGTTTTCTATATTTAAAATCACTCAAGCATATTTTTTTCCACATTCACTAGCTCTTAACAACGCAAAGCAAATTATCGTCAGTTCGTTTCTCTTTGACACATGAGCTCGGAAAACGAGCTCAGTACTTTTTTCCCTAACGTTTGAAACGTATCTGTTTAAATTTTCTGACGGAGGAAAAAGGTTTCGTAGAACCTAAACGGAGTAGGTTTGTCGTTCACGGCTCCCCTAATCGCATATCAAGCGAAACACGGGAAAAAAATAGTTTACGACTACACATAGAGAAAAATGAATAGAATATATATCTAAATTGAATACCGACAACCAAAAGCACACAAAAAAGTGGAATGATACTGGCATCAAAAGCGTTACTATTTTTTTTTAATTGTTCTCTTCATATGAAGGTAAAAATACCTTTAGAAAGAAACAAAGAACTGCACAAGCTTCTGTTGTTAAGATCAATTTTGTTACATAGTCGATTTTATGTGGAATTGTTAAGAAACTTCGTTATGGGAAAAAAATATTTCACTGAAAAATGGAAACATGTAGTCAAATAAAATAGATTTAACAAAAATGGATTTATTAAGGGGGGGGGGGGATGGCAGTGAATTTATTTTTTGACCGGGAATTTTACAAATTTTTAGAAAAAAATTTGTTCAACTTTGATTTCAACCGTTTTTAAAATAATTAGTTAAATTGTTATCTTTTTCAATTATGATATCATTCAGTTTAGAATGCGTAATTCGAAGTTCTTTCACTTTAAAAATTTTCCATTTTAGATTTTGAATTTTAAGCGTACGTTTTAATTTCAAGAATTTTAAAATCCAGTTTTAAAGACTTAAACAATTCAAAATTAGAAGCGTTTGAAATCAAAGATTTTGGATAAAAACCATTTTTAGTTGATTAACTGTGAATATAAATTAATTAATGATTTTTAAAATTGAACTGTACACTAAGGTTTAAAAAGTGAATAATAATTGATTTTACAAGACGATTCGGAATCAGTTGACAATTTTAGAATTTTCAGATTTTAACGTTAAAAATTAAACTGTTTCAATTGGAAAGTCTTATTAGTTAAACAAATG